>JAVFBZ010179746.1:0-15486 GCA_032466195.1 Katharina tunicata
GTTAACATATGTGTACAAAATTGTAAGTATCATTTTTGAATTTCATTTTGCGTTTCTTTTTTTGAAGAGTGTATAACCGTCTATGCCCCAGGTAGGCCTATTATATCAGCGTATATAACCGTCTATGCCCCCAGGTAGGCCTATACTATCAGCGTATATAACCGTCTATGCCACCAGGTAGACCTATAATATCAGACTGTGGTTCTGAATCTTACCACATTTTAGAACTTATTTATTACCGTCTCAAACCAATCGCCAATAGGCACCCCAGTTGTATCAAAAACACTGAGGAATTTCTGAATAAGTTGTCGGAAATTAAGGTTCATAAAGACGTCACATTAGTGACCCTCGACTTAGAGTCTATGTACACCAATATCGATATTGAGCTTGGCCTTCAGTGTGTTGAAAAAGCTTTCCATAAGTATCCCGATTCACGCCGTCCCTCTACTGAGGTACTCAAACTGTTGGAACTCAGTTTGAAATGTAATGATTTCGAATTCAATGGTTGAATATACCAGCAAATAAAAGGCTGTGCTAAGGGCAAAAAATTCAGTCCCAATTTTGCCTTTCTTTTTATGGCAGAGTGGGAATACGAAGCCCTTGGAAAGTGTGGTAAACATCCCCTGTTGTACCTTAGATATTTGGATGATATATTTATTCTTTGCCAGCTTTCTACAGATGATCTAAATCTCTTCGTCTCTACTTTTAATCAACATGATCCAAATATTCAACTTCAAGCTACTATCAGTCTGTCTAGTGATTGTTTGGATGTTACAGTCTACAAATGTGTCAATCTCGCTGTAACAGGGATGTTGGATTTTAATGTATTCTTTAAACCTACGGATACCCATCAACTATTCCATGCTAATTCTTTTCATCCGCCGCATACCTTTCAGGGAATGATTAAATCACAAATATTAATGTTTCATAGGTATAGTAGCACCCTCGCTTCCTTCAACGAGGCCTGTTCTGTTCTCTTTAAGGCATTGATTCCCAGAGGATATTCTATGCGACTTCTTCGCAAGATTAAATCTGAAACATTCAGAAAACTGAACAGTTATAATGTAGGCCAATATACAGAATCAGTACCTGTACGAAAACGTCAGAATCCCCCTGTAATATTGTCAGACTGGTCTTTCAAATGTATGAAGACTAGATGTAAGGTAGACTTTTACATGCCAGAGAGGGCTTTCGTCGTTGGGGAACAAACTAAAAAAGTCTATCATTTGGCAGATGTTTTAAACAGTGATTCGAAAAATGTGGTTTATCTCATCACTTGTAAAAAGTGTCTGAAACAGTATGTTGGAGAAACCAAAAATCCTCTTAGGCTAAGAACCAACAATCATTTGAGTTCAATCAGATAACAGCTGATTAACTCCCCAAAAGGTGAACATTTCTCCCTTCTTGGCCATTCGGTCATAAATCGTTTTGAAATCATGCCGATTGAAAAAACTCCTTCTGAAAAGGAAACCAAACGGAAACGCTTGGAGAGAGAAGTTCATTGGATTAAAACACCTCAAACGTTGCAACCTTGAACCCGATAAAGGCTCCAGGGTAGACATTATTCATTTTGTATTACAAAATGACCAGCCTAACACCAGGTTAGCAAGTCTCCTTATACAGGCATATCAAAGCCTTGTACCTAAAATTATTAAGCCTCTATCACCGAGATCAATCATTGCGTACAAGAAGAACAAATCTCTCAAGGACCTCGTGGTTTAGACGAAACTCCATTCTGTATCACATAACCCTTAAGTGCCCCCTTTTCTTTTGGTGGACTAATGGGTTTACTACTTACACTAAACGATACATTTTTCAGGTTGTGCTTATCATCACCCATACCTAATATATATGAGTGTTACACATTTGCCATATATTTATCTTCACAATATACATGTTACATGTATTGCCTTTTCTCGGGTTGCGCCTATAGGTTATCCAGAACAACTCGAGATTCATGTATATCTAGACACTTGTCTCTGAGAGTTGGTAGCTGATGGTACCTGATGGTAGCTACATACATAGACGTAAATATAGACTATGAATTTCTGATGACTTCAGCATTCTACGGTGGCCCATAGACGACATAATACAATTTTATATTTTTAGTTATTTTTTGTAATTTACTGTTTATTTTAGCACTGGGGTTTGATTTCTTTAGTTTCCACCAAGTTGATAACGTTTCCACTTTGGGGAAACCCCGGACTTTCATATTTTATTTTCAACCTAGGTAGAAACTCCGGAGTTTAATTTTTTAGTTTCCGCTTAGGTAGAAACTCCGGAGTTTCTTTTTTTAGTTTCCACCTAGGAGTTTAATTTTTTAGTTTCCAGAGTGAAAACTCTCGGGTTCTTTTTTTCAGTAGGTTTGGTTTATTTTAGTTAACCACGTGATTGTTGCCTCGTTCTGCTGCTTCGCTGTCGAGTTGATAGGTTCTCCTACATGTAGACCATCGAGTTACATGTAAGCTTAAATAAGAAAGCCAAAAATAGAATAAAATGAATCTCAAGAGCTATCATCTAGGTGGAAACGAAGAAATGAAACTAAAGTGCTAAAAAACAAACGTGTAACCAAAAAAATAAGTTCAAAACTAAAAATTTGTTTATGCCATCTATGGGCCACCGTAGTATTCAGAGTTAATTTATTTTATTTTATCAAAGTTGGTGTGTGGCTGTACTTCATATATAATTTTAGTCAGCATTCTTTTCATTCCTTGCTTTCATGTTGTTGAATCAGGATAAAATGCGATGCTTTTATGAAGAACCAACAAGTAGGCCTATAACGTTCTTATCATTGGCCTGTTTGTGTCATTTTAATTTAAAACTGATTTAATTAAAAAGGAAAAAAAAAACAGTTGAGAAGATCTTATCTGAATTAAAAAAAAAATCAAAATTCAAAAGGTAGTGTGGACAACTTTCTCAACTCGTCGTGGAATAGTCAAATCGAATAAATTAATCTCTCCTTATGAGCACAGAGAAGCACAACGCAAACACCATGAAAGTATGGTAATACTTTATTAGTTGGGCTGGAAATGGCAGAACTTGTTGGAGTGACAACAACTATCACTGCCTAACGGTAAGGGCTAGCTTCCGGTTTTGGTTTTTTATCCGTGCCGGAAAGTAAATAAATTACATAGAATTGAATGTAAAAAATAATGAACTAATACACTGATGTACAAATGACCCACGCATACCAAATATGCCAATTGGTAAATATCATGCCGAAATCATGACCAATGCTGCGTCTGGACATGAGTATGTTAACTGATGAGTGCATGTGTACACCCACACTCCACTGCTCTTAATGCATGGAAACTCAACACACAGCACATCACGACGAGGGGAATGTGATTGAATAGTGTCACGTCTGCTATTAAATTTGATACATACAATTGTGTTAGCGTTTCTGCTGTCACATGGGAATAAACTGGGTATATTGTAATTCTAATAAGCCTTGTATTCTGCGACATGTGCGACATAGATAATTATTACACGACCAAATATGTTGACATATCTGTAGGTATCCCGCAGAGTTACAAGAATCAGTATCATATGCTACAGGTGGCCGAAACGTGTTTAGTTATGTCCTTGAAGACAAGCCATTATTTACCTACCTTAGAGTGCTCTTACACAAAACATTTTAAAGCTTATCGTTACAAATCAGGTAGTATATGAGTGTGAAAAAAGAGGTCAGCGGAGGTGTCAAACGGGACACACCTATCGGACAGGATTTTGATACACATAGAAAATGGTTCATAAATCATCCGGACCGATTGTTTGTACGTTAAAGTAAAAACATGTGTCGTCGTGAAATAGGTTAACTGTAAACTTGTTTTGTAAAAAAAAAAACACACGCTGACCGTTTTCGTGGAAGTAATTCGAGGTTTGCGCATGGCACATATGTCTTACAGATATAGAAGTTATTTGAAGTTCCAAAAGGAGAACTGTGAGATGGAGGCGAATCTATCGGTGTTTAAAGGAACCTTTGTGCATTCCACAGCCAATTCGTCTATGGAAGTTTTACAGAACAAAGTTTTAGGGGTTGTTGGAAGTCAAGTAAGTATAGGCTACCTTACTAAATATAACTGATGTGAGTTAACAGTAAATGGCGTACAGTTTTAGTCATTTGACTTGTCCATCTCGCTTTGGAAAAAGAAACGCCTAAACACAGGGCTGAACTGTTCAAGCCCTCTGTTGGATTTTTATTTATTAGAAGTTAGGCAACAAGATATATTAGCTTTCATCACAGTACGAACTATATTCTCGGACACCTTGTTTCATTCCACTTTGTTCATAATATCAGCCTATATTGACTCGGATATTAGAAATTGGATGAATGAACAAATATTAGGCGAATTGTTGTCACGGTTTCAAATACTGTATGTCAACAGATAAACTAAAAAACTGAAATTAACCCTCAATTTCGTGTTACCGGCATGGATAACTAACAAAATCGAAATGTAGGATGATAATTAAATGTCAGGTAGGCCAATATGACGTAGCAGATTCAATGTTACATGTTCTGTTTAAATTTGCCCTGAAGAGAGATGAAAAGGGCCTAGAACGCGATTGTCTATTAGGCGCTGTGAAATAAAACGAAAGTTTAACAGTTCGCATTAATAGCGGCCGTCAGAAGTAGACAAATAGCTTGTTCCAGGGTAAAGTTGTAATAGAAAAATTATTACAAAGACTGATTGGTCTATTCGTTTAAATGGATCCGCCATGCGATTATAACGCTATTCGACCACTATTCAATATTCACTTATGCCCACATATATTTGTTATTTGTGGGGTATTGAAGGTCTGCATAATAATTCAGGTTAAATGTTATTGTGTTGAATGATTTTAACTCTGGTCATCCCAGAAAGGTTTTCGAGTATGTATGATAGAGCTTTCATTGGTTGACCGTGGGTGGTTGGACGAGAGCCTCCGGTGCCCTGAAGCTCTCTGAGCTAACATAAACAGAATCCCGATTTGTTGTTTTCTCCTGTCTTGCATGTTGCCAGCGTCGTTGAAGGGGGTTTCCTGCACCCATGGAGCTGGCACCGTCGTCATATAAGTGAAATAACCTTGACTACAGCGTAAAACTTTAATCAAACAAAATGCTATATGAGATATGTCGTAGGTTGATAAATATGTAGGTACTTGTTTTTAGCTGGTAGGATCTAAGATCCTGTATCTGTCACAGCCTAGATTGCTGTGCAGTGCCCCAAAAATGATGTAGTTATTTAGCGAAATATTGATGGTAACTCCGGGTGGTTTTTACGAGGTCTCCCCACACCCCCTAAGCATACACCTGTAATTAAAAAAACGTCGTGTAAGTGAAATAGTATTGAGTACAGTTTGATGGTGCAACGTGCAGATAAATGATTACACCTCATATCTGTGTAATTCGACGATATATAACACGTTTATCCGCACGGCGGTAAAAATAATCCCTTCGCATAGCGAAATGCGAACTGCATCTTAACTGTATTTAGCTGGAGATTATAGGTATGGGTTGAACGACTAAAGTTTGATTGTCGACTTAAGTTGAAAATATATAATAACGAAAAAATTAACGTTCGTGTTTAATTTTTCGTTTCGAGAACAGAACAAGCAGTAAAAAAAGAAAACGCGAAACTTGAACAGCCGACTGAAGTTGGTTCCCAGTTCCCAGTTCCTTATGCACTTGAAGTTAGCTCGCACTTTCCAGTTCCCTATTCAATATTTGTACTGAATTAAAATAAGTTTTAAACTAAGTCGGGTGTCACCCTGGATTTTACTGGAGAGGAACCCCTTACAAAACATATTAATTATGCGTATCCGTTTACCCATCATGTTGTTTCATATTACCGTAAAATTAAAAAAAGTTAATTTTCAAAATAATATTTGTATTGAAATTAAAATAAGTTTCCTTGTATAATTTTTAAACTAAACCGGGTGCCACCCTGGATTTTACTGGAGAGGAAGCCCTTACAGAGCACATAATTAACCTGTATCCGTTTGCCTGGCATATTATTTCATATTATCGTAAAATTTAAAAAAGTTAATTTTCAAAATAATATTTGTGGATAAGTTAAATACATTCTTTGATAATTGTTAAACTAAACCTGGTGCCAACCTGGATTTTACCGAAGACGAAGCCCTATAGAGCATATTATTAATGTGTATCCGTTTGCCCGGCATGCTGTTTCATATTATGTTGAATTGAAAAAAGTTTATTCTGAAAATAGTAATTGTAGATATTTTAAAATAAGTTTTATTCCATAATTTTTAAACTAAGCCGGGTTCCCCCCCTGGATTTTACTGGAGATGTAGCCCTTTATAGTGCACATTATTAATGTGTATCCATTTTCCCGGCATATCATTTCATATTACCGTAAAATTGAAACATTTAATTTTCAAAATAATATTTGTGGATAAGTAAAATAGATTTCCTTTGATAATTGTTAAACTAAGCCGGGTGCCACCCTGGATTTTACTGGAGAGGAAGGCCTTACAGAGTAAATTATTAATGTGTATCCATTTGCCCGGTATGTTGTTTCATATTACCGTTGAATTTAAAAAAGTTCATTCTGAAAATAGTATTTGTGGATATTTTAAAATAATTTTATTCGATTATTTTTAAACTAAGCCGGGTGCCACCTTGGATTTTACTGGAGAGGAAGCACTTAAGCCTGTTTTCCACTAGGCGAATTTATTCGCGGGAAGCGAAACTCTTCGAACTTACGCATGCGCTGTTCAATTTTCTGTCACGTGAACATGTTTGCTGGTCGTTCGCTGCGCCGATAAAGTGAGTTTGAACTGTTTTAACTTTTTTAAAGCGAAAATTGCCGCAAACTAATTAGATGTCAAGAAATAAGTCACATGGCATAACAACACTTGCTTTGGCAAAATGGCCACCTGTTACAGCACTTTATGGAAAATAACAGTAGCATGAATGTTAATAACCTTGTTAATTTAGCAAATGTAAGCCAGCAACAATCTCCATTAGAATCTATACAAGTAAAAATCTCACATCTTCACATTAACAGCAGTCATTGTTAAGATCCCCACCAATACATGTGACAATTCGAAAAATCGCTGCAGCTAATGTTGAAGTGGAAAATATAAATTTGCTGGCTATTTTTTTTTCGCGGCGCACGAATGTATTCGCCTAGTGGAAAACTGGCTTTACAGAGCACATTATTTGCCCGGCATGTTGTTTCGTATTAGCGTACAATTGAAAAATGTTAATTCTGAAAATAATATTTGGGGATAAGTTTATACAATTTCTTTAATAATTGTTAAACTAAGCCGGGCTCCACTCTTGATTTTTCTGGAGAAGAAGCCCTTACAGAGCACATTATTAATGTTTACCCGTTTGCCTGGCATGTTGTTTCAAATTGCCGTTGAATTGAAAAAAGTTCATTCTAAAAATAGTATTTGTTGATATTTTAAATAAGTTTTATTCGATTATTTTTAAACTAAGAATGAATTTTTGGTAATTTTACAGTTATATAAAACAAAAAGCTAGGCAAACGGTTATACATTTAAGACGTGCCCTGTATGGTCTTCCAATTTAGTCAAGGGTGGCACCCTTCTTAGTTAAAAAATTATTGAAGAAAACTTATTTTAACTTATTTACAAATATTAATTTGAGAATTAATTTTTCAATTCTACGGTAATATGAGACAACATACCACGAAAACGGATACACATTAATAATTTGTTCTGTCAAGGCTTCCTCTCCAGAAAAATGCAGTGCTCCACCCGTCTTATTTTAAGAATTATAAAGGAAACTTACATTAATTTCAGCAGATATATTATTTTAAATTTATATATTTTTGTAATTGTACGGTTTAATGAAACAACATGCCGGGCAAGTGGCCATACATTAATAATGTGCTGTGTAAGGGTTAACTTTTTTAAATTCTAAGGTAATATGCAACAACATGGCGGACAAACGACTACACGCACCCAACTTAGTTTAAAAATTATAAAGGAAAATTACTTTAATTTCAGCAAAAATATTATTTCAAAATTAAATTTTCCATTTATGGTAATATGAAAGAACTTACCGGGCAAACGGATTCACACTAAAATGTGCTCTGTAAGGGCTTCCTCTTCAGTAGAATCTAGGGTGGCACCCGGCTAAGTTTAAACATTATTGTAACAAAAAAAAAACTGATTTAAACCTATCTAGAAATAGTATTTTGAGAATGAACTTTTTTCAGTTTTACTGTAATATGAAACAAAAAGTCGGGTAAACGGATATACATTAATACTGTTCTCTGTAAGGGCTTCCTCTGCAGTAAAATCCAGGATGACACCCGCCTTAGTTTAAAAATTATTGAAGAAAATATATTTTAAGTTATCCACAAATATTATTTTGAGAATTAACTTTTTTTCAAGTCTACGGTAATATGAAACAACATGCCCGGCAAACGGATACACATTACTTATGTTCTCTGTTAAGCGCTTCCTCTCCAGTAAAGTCCAGGGTGGCACCCGGCTTAGTTTGAAAAATTAAAAAGGAAACTTACATTAATTTCATCACAAATATTGGTTTGAATTTTTTTTTTCAATTGTACGGTAATATGAAACAACATGCCAAGCAAACGGATACAAGTTAATAATGTGTTTTGTAAGAGTATCAGAGTAAACCTGTTTTAACTTAAAACTAATATTATTTTTAAAACACATTTCACTTTGATTTACGGCTGATACTCCATGGCGCCCATCATTAAAATATTTTCTTTTGTCATATATCTACACAAAATTGTTCGTATCAGTCTCTATTTTCCTAAAATCAATATCGATGAATTTATGCGAATAAGGAACCAACTTCAGCCGAATAAGGAACTGGGAACTAACTTCAGCTGAATAGGGAACTGGGAAATGTGATCTAACTTCAAGTGAATAAGGAACTGGGAACTGGAAACCAACTTCAGCCGGCTATCTTGAACAGACCATAAACTACAAGGAACTACGTTTATATGGATTATCATATCCTCATTCAGGGTTTATTCATATTATTGCTCAACTTGCTTTAGAGGTATTTAGAGGTTGAGACAACAAACACAACACCACGTTGTATGGGTAACACACAGCTTTACAATAACGAGACATTAACAAAATGAATACTATCCCACCCCGCCATACCCCCTAATAATACACCTGTAATTAAACAAACGTCGTGTAAGTAAAATAGTCTTGAGTACAGTTTGATGGTGCAACGTGCAGATAAATGATTACACCTATTGATCATGTCTGTGTAATTCGACGATATATAACATGTTTATCCGCTTTATCCGTTTTTACAAGATTTGATGTTTGTTCAAACATTAAAACAGTCACGTTAAAATATAAAATTATTCATTGGGTACAAAGCTTGTACGGACCAGGAGAAATATAGCAGTTATTCGAATTTAACGTAAGGAGGGCTGGCCATATTTGCTCAGAATGACTTGATCCAGCCGCGGTGAATGACCTTGTTTGTAACGAGCCAACATGTTGAACCTTGTAAGGGGTGTGGCTAACACGGTTGACTCGGTGTTAGGTTGGTACATCAAAGTGTGTCTGAGATGTGGCAGAAGATTGACACTTTTCCAATTAAGGTTACGGTTAACACACAGCTTTACAATAACCAGACATTGAAAAAGTTTTAATGAACACAAACACCCTCCTGATCAAACCATATGAAACCGGCGTCTACAAAAATTATTGCGTATGGTCGATCCAGTTGAAGCAGTATAACTTTTTGTCAACTTTGTATGTGGGTTCTTCAGTACTTCATGTTCTGAGGTGTCTGAGGCATATCCTTGCCCACTGTGCATCTGAGTGCAAAAACCCCGGGTTGGCCTACAGTTATAAAACACTCACACAAAAGCATAATCGCTTGATAATAATGGCTGGATATGACCACAATCATATAAAGACGTTGCATAGCACTGGGATGTAGGTCGCCTTAACAGTCCTGGTGTCCAACTTATTTTGAGCCCTGAGATAATAATTATTTATATAATTTTTGTCCAGTACGCGACACCCAAATTAGATTTTAACTACACAATTAATATTCTCTGACATAGCTGACATGATAGTGTGTATTGTTACAAAGATACAGGTTATCTGGCTGGAGCACGTGTTTGAATAATACTGGAACTAATCCTAAGTCAGGCTCATAACTTAATATAGCCTCTTAATCTTCCAGTTTAGCGATAGAGTTGAAAAAATCACTACATATATTCAGTAAATTGTAATTTCATCTTTAGTTATTAAAGGCTCATTTTGTACAATAAAATTATACTCCGTTTTTGTGATATATTTGAGATGAAACCCTAAAAAGGTAACTCATTATGTGTCTTCTTACGTGTTCTTTGTTCTATCTATTACTTCAACACAAAGACTTCAACGTAAGTGACAAAATCTAAGCTCGGGATTGAAGGAATCTTTGAGTGAAAGGATAGAACACATACCAGTAAAGGACCTACATACCACAAATCCAGATACAAACCAGACTTGTTGTGATCAAACACAATAAGAACCGTAAGGTTAGTCCACAAATGAAGGCAAACCCCAATTACATTTGCAGGTTGAAGCCATTTTGTCAATTTTAAACCAGAATTCGTCTTATTTCCTTGGCTGGAACACCATATTTACATTTGTATCATACAACAATCACAACTCGACAACAAACTAAACCAAATAATTTATCTTTTTGTGTTGTTTTAAGATAATTTTCTTGGAAGACGCTGATGAGCTAGACGCTATTCTTGAAAAGAACAAGTTCAATGTTATGAATGTATACGTAATGGAAGAAGGGTGAGTTTACAGTCTGGGTATAGTTTTTATATCCAAATAAGATACGCTATTAATATACTTCAAACGTCAATGGCCAATATTTGTCTGTTATTTGATATCATATTGTGTCAACTACAATTTGAGTATTTTCCATTTACGCTTTGCAACTGTTTAATCTGTTCTTATAAACGTTCTCTATTAAACAATCTATGTACAAATGTAAATGAGTGTATCTTTTGTTATAGATGTCCAAAATCATATGTGGTTTTGTTAAAGATGTCCAGAATCATATGTGTTTTGATCACATTGATTTAACTGCACTGAAAACAATCTGTTTTTTTTTTCTGTCAACGAAATAAAAGAACTTGTTTTTAAGATGTCTTATTTTAATTAATAGCAACTATGTTGCCATTATGTGTGTTTTACTTCAAAGAGAGTTCATGATACCTGGATTCATAGACACTCATACGCATGCACCTCAGTATCCGATTCTTGGCACGTCGTTGGACATGAAACTTTGTGATTGGCTGACCACATACACATTTCCAACTGAGGCTAAGTATACAGACACTGTCTATGCACGTGATAACTACGAAAAGGTTGTGGTAAGTTACCCTCTGACATTTAGTAATTCGTTTTCCAACTTTTGACTAGATATGTTACGCTGAAAGATGTACTTAAAAAGTCAACATTCGCGATATTGCACAAGCTGATGGTGCAAAAGAGCAACTGGTTTTGCATTGACATTTGTATGAAATAGTTCACTTAAAGACATCTTAAGTGTTGAAATATGTTTGTGTCGTTTAGAAAGTAACCGTTAACAGTATTTTTTTTTTGTTGGATAACACTCTCTGATACTGAACAGATTCTAGTTCATAAAATTTTGCAGGCTGAGGCCCTTGCGGGAATCGAAACCACGACCCTCAGAGTCAGGCACCGAGTCGCCAGCAGTAAATACGGTCACCCAAACCACTCCGCAAAGAAGGTCGGGTGGTTGAGTGGTTTAGGTGACCGGCATTTACTGCTGGTGACTCGGTGCCTGATTCTGTGGGTCGTGGGTTCGATTCCCGCAAGGGTCTCAGCCAGCAAAATTTTCTAAACTAGAATTTGTTCAGTATCAGAGAGTGTTATCCCCAAAAAAGAAAATACTAATACTGTTACTGTTAACAGTTTCGGATTACCATAAAATACAGGTTTTATGCCATATTTCCCACTGGTTACGTCAAACTTATTCACGAGCCAGGTTATACATGTAAATGAGCATTTTAGGTGCTAATTATTGTTTGTTGTGATTTTTATTTGGATATTCTTGAGAGTTTAAGGTGCTTATTAAAAGGTACATAACGCCAATTGTTAGACCCTAGACGTTATTTTCTGCCAGACCTAAAAAACTATCGTACTATCAATATATGAATTAATGCTGGGCCACACAGGTTGACAAAAAAAGCAGAGAAAGCATATACAATTTAATTAAGTTGAATTAACAGCTTCTCTGTAGGATTTCTTCTCTGTATTCACTTGAAGAGAGATATATATTTTGAAACAATAAACAGACTTAAATATTATATTGTTGCATAGTCGTTCTTGAAACAGAGACCTATAGAAATGCGTCAACGGTGACTCTTTGTTGAATGTCAATACATGATTACAAATAAATATATAGTTGAACTTTTTAAAGCAAGAACTCAGTCACATACATACACCTTTTGTATTAAAAATACATTTAGCATTCACTCATGTCGTTCACGAATAAAAATTGCGTGTTGTGTCAAGGGCTATGATTTATTGTGTTTAACTGTGTTTAAGTGTTGTCTCCTTTATTCATTTCAGAATCGATTGGTAAGAAATGGGACAACTACTGCTTGTTATTTTGGAACAATTCACTTGGATGCTTGTAAGATTCTGTGTGACATAGTTGGTCAGTATTGATTTATTTCAATCATTGTTTCATTGATTGATTATTTATTTTAGTTAATTTTGGGATGAGCCAAATTCTTATGTCTCTCCTTTACGGGTACATGCATTGCATGTGACGCTTTTAAAGTTGTCATCATTAGTACATTAGCACAACTAGGTAAAACTAGGTAGTGAGGTATGTACAGATTCCAGGAAGCCGTTTATTTGTCTGTCACGCTCGACCTCGCTATTTTTAAAAAACCTTGTACAAGGCTCTGTTAAAAAGTATTGAAATTCAGTCGTCCAAAACTATTAGCGGGTCTGTTTTATTCGATATGTTAAAAGTTTTCACTATAAGAAAATATTTTGTTATACGTTGTAATTAACTATCATCAAAGAAAAATTATACTGACACACACGATAGATTTCTTTTGGAAAGGTCCTATAACGCATTAGACCGGGAGAAGGACCGATTGTGCCCGGATATGGTGACTACATGTACATGATATAATCATGCGGAAAGAGACATGGATGAAAGTAACTTTCAAAAGTTGCTGTCATTGGTGTTTCACCATTCTACTATGTATGACTAGTCATTCTGAGACATGGATGAAAGTAACTTAGAATGACTAGTCATACATAGCAGAATGGTGAAATACCAATGACAACAACTTTTTCCTGTACATGGCCTTGAACGCCCAAATGGTTTTAATCATGTGAAGAGAGACACGGATGAAACTTTTTTCTTTGGCACTATTATACATTGGGGTCACAGAAACACTAATCACAGCAACTTTTTCCTGTACATGACCTTGAACAGTGACCCTACGGGTCACGACCAAATGGTTTTAATCGTGTCAAGAGAGACACGGATGAAGCTTTTTTCATTGGCACTATACATTGGGGGTCACAAAAACACTAATGAGAGCAACTTTATCGTGTACATTTGCCCAAACTGTAGCCCCGAAGGACCCACGGTGCCCGGATATGAGCCATGGATTTTCAAATGACTAGTCATACATAGTAGAGTTGTTATAGAGAGGGTTATGAGATTTTCAAACTTTCCATAGTTTAATTGTTTTATTGTAGGATTGACCTGATTATGATTGTGGAGGGAAAATGTTTAATTGCTTAAGTGGGTGTGTGATCCTAGAAAACTTTGGAGAGAAACTGTTTTAAATGAAATTACACTTATTTAACAATTTCATAATTTCTTTAAACTCTTACCAGACCTAGATCAACTGTTTTGCTAATGTTATTAAGTTCTTTTATGTTTATTCTTTGCATGTGTTATCTAGTTGTTTGTACTTAAAGATCAACAAGAAACACACATTTTATTTGTTCACTGACCATCTTAAGAGTTTAATTGCTGCTTTTAGGTCTGTGCTTTGACTATAAATACCAAGCCTCAGTGACCATTAGGACAGGCTATTACAGTCAGCGAGAGAATGACAGTTAATGATAGTTGGAGTTTTGAGTTACAGTGGAGACAGATTGTTAAGAGATTATATACTCAGATGTAGATTGTATGAGGTAGCTTTATCACAGAGCCCAAAGAGAGCCAGCTAAGATTGTATGTTTAAATGTAAAGTAGATAGGTTAGTAAGTATGGAAAATAAACTAGAATGTGGAAACTGATGAATCAGGACTTTGCCATTTATACATAGTTAGCGATGTTTAAAGAAAGCTGGTTTTAATCGTGTGAAGAGAGACACGGATGAAACTTTTTCATTGGCACTATTATACATTGAGGGTCACAAAAACACCAATAACAGCAACTTTTTGCGGTACATTTGCCTAAACAGAAACCCTAAAGGACCGTCGGAGCCCGAATATGGTGGCTACATGATATAATCATACGGAAAAAGACCTGGATGAAAGTAACTTAGATTGACTAGTCATACATAGTAGAGTGGTGAAACACAGCAACTGTTTTCTGTACATGGCCTTGAACAGTGACCCTAAAGGTCACGCCCAAATGGTTTTAATCGTGTGAAACTTTTTTCATTGACACTATTATGCATTGGGGGTCACACAAAAACACCAATAACAGCAACTTTATCCTGTACATATGCCCAGACAGCAGCCCCAAATGACCGACGGGCCGTAGGCCTATTATGGTGGCCACTTGATATAAAACAAGCAAAAAGAGACATCGGATGAAACTAACTCAGATAGACTAGTCATACATAATATAATGGTGAAAGATAGGTTACTTTTCCCAGCTATGGGTACGCGACCCTAAACAGTGGCCAAGGAGGCCTGGCCAAAATCATAATAAGATTTGGAATATCCAGATCTATCATAGCATTTCCATGTCGTGCAATGACAATTTCCCTAGACAAAAAACTGGGAATTTCCCCAAAAAATCACTTCTTCATATGAAACCAAATCGATCATGGCTCTCAACGTTATGTTTCCCCAAATGTCATATATTATTAATAATATATTTACGAGTCACGAGTTTATATATAGATTCAAAACGTATTCACACACAACATTATATTATTTAAATGCATGCAAATATACTCGAAAAAGAAACGCATAGGCGAATTATTAATAGAATTATCTCTTTAATACAAAGCGGGATAATTCAGTAATTTTTGGGGTAGCACAGTTATAGTTGGTACAAGTATGTGGTAATGTTCTCGCTATGGACCGACTGCAGCGGAGGCGTATTCATCACCGACGAGCGCCACACGAGGGCGCTGAAGTGAGTACCTTGTGTGGCCACATTGAGCTGCAATCACTGAATGAGTCTTTGAATCTGGGCACGTGGAATCCTAACCCATTCTTCATGCAGTGCATGGGACAGTTGCGGAAGCGTCT
>JAVFBZ010179757.1:4081-15485 GCA_032466195.1 Katharina tunicata
CTCCTTCGCTCTGAGAGCACCAGGGCACAGGAAGTTCCCGCTCAACCACTCGCTCATTGTCATGGAATATTTTCGAGAATGGTTATCGCAATAATCATGTTGCTGGTAAAAGAAAAAAAAAAGAACAGAGTGCTCATATGTTGTGGTATGCAGTTTCCAGACCAGAGATTATTAAATGGAAACCCCATACTTGAAAAAGCGAGAAACAAAATTGGTTCTGTCACAGAAGACGGGGTACAAGTGAAATGCATTTAGCATCAAGTGGTCGACATGAGCGCTATATCCGCCACAATAACGCAATTGTTTCCTCAGCTTTCTGCTCCATCTGGAGAGTGTCAAAGGCTGTATTTGTTATAAAGCCCTGGCTGGCTGCATGCAACATCTATATATACCTGGGTAATTTTCTCTAAAATACATCGAATCTTTACAAAAGTAGAGTAATTCCTAACATAGAGAACGTGATATTTACTCATTGTTTCAAGACTTTCTTTTGTCTTCATCAGGAGCAAATAATTTGACCATTTACTTATTCCTGATGATGACATAGTGAAATGTATAGAAACGTTGATTAAATAGGTAGTTCTTTGTGTTCAGAATTACACTAAACTTGTGTCAGTATTTTAACAACTTTTTCGTTAATATGATTCCGTTTGCCAAGTCTGTCGTTGATTTGCGATGCATTTAAGGTGCCAGTATTAAGAACTGTAGAAACAGCACCGGCTACCGAAAGTCATTGGTATAAGTTTCCCATAACAGCTATATATTTTCCAGATATAAACATGAAGTGGATTAAAGGAGATAGACCATACAGGACTGATTCGAGAATTTGTTGTCCAGAGAGTGGAAACTCTTCACTATCTCGTCAGAGCCACATTGGACAGACACTGTTTACGTGGCCTTACGACACAATGCTTTTGTCTCCTCGAGGTGAACTTAACTCAAATGTTCACCAAACGTGTTAACATACATTTAGTGTTGGTGTATAAAGCTAAATAGGATTTTATGAGGCGTTTATTTTGAGACATTTACTAAATTGTTTCATGTGCCATCTATGTATGAAAATGTCAATTATGCATACCTCACCCTGCTGTTATTAATAATAAGTAGCATGTGTCCAAACAAAACATATAAATCCACGAACCGTCAAAAGAAACATGCTCCTTAAAAGAGTCATTTGGTGCTAAAGAGTTAAATCTTTTTATTGGTTCCTTAAAATAAAATGGATAAAAAGATAGTTTTCAACAGTTTAATTACTTTAAATTCAGTATAAGAGAATTTGGAGAGCTGAACATTTTGGAGTTTTTTATATACTTATATATTGCGGTCCTTTTAATATATGGCAAACACCTGCGATCTAGAAGACATTTTATATAGAGACAATTGTCTATTCAGAAAGAAAAAATAGTGTACCCAATTACCAACAAATAAAACACAGACAAGTTATTGCCTGCAAAGAGCGTGCCTGGAGATATAAATTTAGATTTATTACTAAAGTTATACTTCTCAGACTTAGTATAAAAGCCAGCGCATCGTCAACTACAAAGCAGTTCAATGTCAAAATAGATTCACCGCATGTATATGCATATATTACATAAAGTTGAAACAACAAACATGGCATATTAAGTTAGGTGTAATTGCTTGTAGATTGTATTTATTTCCAGAATTGCCCAAAGCATTTATTATGGTGTATAGTGTAAAGCAAAGGTTAACAAAATACATCACTACTTGGTAAGAAGTGTTTCTCGTATAAGAGTTAAAATGCCAGAAAGCTTTATTCAGTTTCAATTTGTTAACCACATTTGATGTGCGTCTACATTCAAATTGATTTGAACGTGTTTTGGTATTTAAACAAAGCCGTGCTTCAAGCAGTTGTCATTATGTATTCTTAACAAAGAGATAGCGCATGGAAAGAATCACCAAAGAGGTTTTCTGTATAATCTCAGCAGTTGGGGGGCTACTGCAATTACTGCAATAGAAAGGTATGCACATTTTGCCTTTCTCTTCATTTACAAAATGTATACCCCATGGTTTAACTTTTATTAATCGAGAATAAAACGAAAACTTGGATGCATAAGAGAACGAAACCTTTTTCAGCGCAGTTTATATAAAAAAAAAAACTGTTAATACTAAACGTAAATTGCAATGCCGGGTTTTCTTCAGGCCGCTCCGTGTGGTATGAGCGATATTTCTGTTTAGCTATTTATTTAGGTTTACACAGCTGCAGAGAGAGCGTAATGCTTCACTTGATTTCTATAAAGACTTATCACCAAGGACCTAGAGCATTGTAGCTGTGAACAACAACGTCTGATGGGCTATTCACTTGTATTTGTATCAATCAATGAGTGTTCTAACCCCCTCCCCCCACCTCACTGCCCATAAAACTACCTTGAAGGTTGGCAACATTGACGGAATAAGACCACTATATAGCCGAATAAAAAGAGTATCGCTGGAATTTCATTCAAGAGCCTCCGTTACATCAAGAACAGAAATCAAATTCGAAAATTTGAAGCCATTACGAGCCATAACTTATTTTTCAGCACTCTAAAAAAAAAAATAGCAGTTCGAATTGAGTATTTGGCCTTATACTTCTTGATAGACGTAGAACCGTGTCTATAAGTGTTATGTCAGGAATCGTACAAACTTACCACAAACAGAGGAAACCAGTGAGGCATACACGTCGCTATTCGCCGAGTTACTCGTTCTTTCGATTTCGCCGGTCAGCCAAATACTGGGCAAATGACGTCAATGTATAGTGGAATACAGAATGGAAAATGTAAAAACCATGCATGCAGTGTACTTTGTAATCACTGATCTTCAAGGTAACAGATCTAGATATTCAAACTAATCAAAATTATTGCCAATCGACTGTTTTGTTCCAAAGTCCACGAAATCAGTGCCATTTTCTGTTCCGATTAGAAAATACAAGAGTAGCTAAGCTCTAGAAATGCCACGGATTGTCAATTGCAGACAAACGTTTCTGACCACCCGCGTTTCATTTTGTACAGGGCTTATATACATTGTGGTGGATTTAAAAACTGTCCATTTTGGTGCTCAACAACAATCGGATAAATTGAGGGTTGTTCCACTGGTCAAATGATAAAAGTATTTTTGGAGCCAAATCTCAATCGTTTCAGTAACCCGGTTCAATACTGTATGTAAAACAGGATTTGCATTGTAGACTTTGGCAATTTATTTGTACAGTTGATCAGATACTAAGTGAGCAAATATGTACATTTCCAAACGATTCAGGATGTTTTGCTTTGATCTTTTATATTGCTGTTTAAATGTTCAGCGCCTGTCCTACATGAGAGAGTTTTACAATAACGTATTTTACACACATCATCTCTTTGTTAAAGGCGTATTTTGTTTCACAGCGACATAGAATTGATAAATGGTGAAGCGTTTCGGAAACCTTAATGCATCCTATTAAGTTCTCTTTGATTACTTATTTGCCAGGCTTTATCCACTTTGATGTATGAATCTGACAATTGGGGATCTTAATTAGGGAAGTAGACGGCCATTGCAGTGAGATTAGTAGCGCTATGTGTGGGTTTAATCATTTGACTAAGTTGTCGATGTTGCCAGTTTCTCTTCTGGGAAGTTTCAAAGAGAAATCACCAGACACTAAGTTAGGGCAGGCTAACCGTTTAAAAAGCAGTGACTATGGCGACATTGTGGGGTTTTTGATTAGTTTCACAATTGACCGCAGATTGCCCGGGCAGTTATCTGTTTTCAAGCAACAACCCCACCAATTTACCAGCAATCTACGCCTATCGAGTCGAATTGAAACGGACTGCTTTATATACAGTAATTTTCTACATTGGCCAGCCAACAGTTGAGATATTAAACTCTGCGATGGCTTCCACGGGCATGTGCGTATATTGCATTGTCACACTGCAGCAAGTTTTCTTTCAAAATACACAAACAAAATCAATCGAAATCATACCTCAATAAATCATAAGCATATAAAAATGACCCAAGCATTCCAACACATCTCCAGATTACTTCAGGAAGATTATATAGCTTTTGTTGTTTTTTGTTTGTGTTTTTTGCCGAGTTTTATTTTTCTTCTATTTTTTAAAGCCACTTTAATCTTACGATCAACAAAAAAACATAGGAAAAAAATCTATATATTTTTTACATAGAACCGTTACAGTTTTATTTTGACAAGTTTTTTAAAATCTTTCTGAAACGACGGAGAAAATATTAGGCCTTTCTATCGCCTTCTTGTGTAAAAAGTAAAAAGAACTCTTCCTTCTACATCGCGATGCCTTTATGTCATACGTATCTCAATATAGCTAAAAAAAACTAACGTTACAAGTAAAACATGACAAAGCCCCAAGAGCGTGTGGGTTGACTCAGTTCGTCGAATAATATTTGGCATTTGCAGCGAAAATTGAACGTCAAAATTAGTATAACACATATCAGCTCTGTTTCCCGCTTATTGTTTTGAAGATGTCTTGAAATAGTCGTGTAGAGATGGGGGAGGTATAGCCTATAGTGGCCCTATAAGTGCTTGCAAGAAAGTAGTCATTCCTCAAACGTAAATCCAATAACTAGTTTATATTTAAGTTACCGAGCCGTTCTGTTGCCGTTCACAATTCTGGCAAGCCACGTCGCCCGGTTTAAGTTTGTAGTAGAATTTGATCCCAGCTTGCCAATAAAAGATACTCTTGCCACTCAAAATTTGGATGATACAAAAACTTTATCAAATTCAGCGTGTGAAGAATTGTATCCAAACGTAGTTGAAAATCAAATTAAGACAGAATATTCTTCTTCGGTCGCTTTGTTTCTCAGTAGACTCTTCAGCGATATTGTGGTAGACAGACTCCTTTTGTTTTCGCACAAATCAATAGGGGATATAACTGCTGCTGGTGGCGCAGTATCTCTACCCAGACATCACGGCTCATAAACCACTCAAAGTTAGCGGGTCTCAATCACTGATCAGGTTTACATCACACTTCTACAGATCTATAGTCACTGGGGTATATCTTATGTCTCAGATCAACTGATATATAAGATCCCTCGATAATGCAATACAGATCTAAGTTGTGTCTCAAGAGTCACGTGGTGATTTTTATTTGATGATCAGACGAAGATTTCATTTACAATTTGGTGTACGCATATAAATTATCAAAATAAAGCCATAGATAGGTTTGTCCACAACGTAAGACGAGCGTTAGAAATGAGTGTCAGGTCTAGTTATCAGGTTAACCAACCGTAGGGGACACCCTTAATCTAAAATGTACAGTCTACGACTTTGCGATAATGTTTTGGAATTGTTCCTTATTTTTCTGATTTGAGTCTTGTAAGCCAACTAGAGCGCACTTGATCATCTCTTCTGAACAGATATAGAACACCTACATGAAATGTCCTGGAACGTTTGTCTTACGTGTTCTTTGACATTACTCCGAAACAGTGACTCGGGTGTGTCAGTTTATTTTTAAGGTTTTGCTATTTTATACACCTGTTGCTAACATGTAACCTTTAACTTCAATCAGAAAAAATTAAATTAAAATAAAAAATAAAATAAATATATATTTATATTTATATTTAAAAAACAAACTGAACAACAAAATTTTGTGAAATGTCCTTTCATAAACAGAGATATGGTGATGATAAATGTAAGTTTTACCAACATGGTGACTTAGGGATATATCGATCTATGTTGAATACCACTATAAAAGTTAACTTGTCTGACAGTTTACTCGACCAACCAGGAGAAACTTTCCCATCCCCTTCAAATCTAGGCACACGGAGGCGATAGAGCATCGTATCCCGCTTATCGACAGCAACACATAGCAGACATAGTTTGTCCTGCTCGAAATCCAGCTTGTGGCCACGATATTCTCAAAAATATATCTACAGTTAAACAGCTCTTAGAAAAATAGAGAAGATTTAATATTGAATCAAAGATAATGTCCTGTATATATGTTGACACTCCACTCTTCTTTGACATTGAAAGTTATTGAAATGAGAATAAAAGGGGACATATTTTGACATAATATAACCAATACGGACACAATCTTTACGCCACACAAGGTTTTTTTAATCTGATAAGATTGATCATTGAGGATAAAACCTTCAAATCTTCACGTAATTTTGCCGTAGGACATGTGGCGATGAGAATCCGACCTAAATTCTTTCACTATATATGCGGTTAAATCGTGAAGTATTGCATTTCTACTATTTTAAATTTATAGAATTTAATGAGCACGCATTGGTGTGCAGGACACAACACTCTGTAATGCTAATGTAAGGATATATGTTTTTTTCCCCCCAGCTGTCATCATCAGTTCAGCACAAATTATTTCTTTCTTAATAAAAAGTCTTTCAATCAAATCGGCAATATCATTTAACCAATCAAATAATCAATCACTCAAAATATCGATAACTCCATAATTATCGATGCATTAGTAAATGTTAATTGGCTATCATTTTTCAATGTGCATACTAGTAACTATTATTTATTAGTTACGTTTATATACCACAAAGTGACGGCCATCAAAGCAGTAGTGTGAAGTATGAATTAGCACTCTCACATATGGTGTGGTGTGGTGTTGTGGGAAGGATAGCCAAGGCCCCGAGGGGGGTAAACTCTAGCTAATGCCCCTCTAGAGACAAAGTCCCAACCACGAGATGAGAACAAGTTGGCTGTTGGCGCTGAACGACTTTTAAAATGACGCATCCCCGGCCTGCCAGAAATATAATTATTCTCGCCTTCCAGTTATGTTAGCACGCGTTGCATGCTTATTTCATTAGCTAGAACCAGTCCTCGAGGAAAGAAACCTTGAAACCCGACACTAAACGATGACACCATGCTGGTTAAAAACGCTACCCAGATCAGACAAAATGGCCCCAATATTATCAACCCTGGAATCATCAGACAACACTTGTTGTTTGACGGAAAATTATTAACCGTTTTTATTAACCCTTACAAAAGCCATTTCTCGTCTGAATATGTATGAGGTTAACACTTGAAAAAAAGGTTACTCGCAAAATTAACATATCCATGACATACCGGTGTAAAGGGTTAAATTGATTGTGTTCTCGCTAAATATATCAATTTACGGATCACGGCTTCAACAATGTTATCACTTTTCGAGAAACAGTGAAAAACAAAGCTATCCGAAATATTGAATAAGTTTCAAAATTATGGTTTCCAATTGTGAATGAGTTTAAACTAAAATCTTATTGTATGTATTTTGTGTGCAATACACAGCATGAGTTTTTAAAATAACTCCAAAACGAGTTCGCAGCAGAAATCTTTTTTACCCTCATTGTGAATGATGTCCTTACTAAAATTGACATCGCCGGGAAATACTAGGTAACAAAGTACTGCACCATCATTTTTGAAAATCAAAAATATCCCTACCAACAATTTCTGCATCTTAAAAATGGACTTGCTTGATCGTGGTCTGCAAAGGTTCAGGTGACAGATTGACAATATTTGATAAAAGAAACAAGGAATAACTGCTTAGTGACACTTTACTTTTTGTCATAAGTGAAAAATACCATTTCGAAAAACAAATTGGATTCGGAAGTAAACTATTAGAAATGAGACACACTTTGGGCAAAGCCAGTTGGTGGAAGATGCTCATTAGAGAAGACAGCGAATACTGTCTGACTAATAGTTAACTATTTCTGACAAACCAAGCTCCACAGACACTGGTATTTAGCTCTAATTCTCACATTCCAAAGCCAAGACAAACCCAAAATAATTCCTCAGCGCCAAAATTTCAGTTAGACGGAAAAACGATAAGCTTGTGAAGAGTTCCTCAAAGGGAGACAAGTTGAACAAATTAGTAACTCTATCAGCGCTTAGAGACATTTGGACAACAAATTAGACCCTAGACTTCACTCAACAAATACCATCGAGGAAAAAACCTTTTGACGATGTTATCAATAAATATGATAAGACACAGGCAAAGTCAAACTTATTTACACTTCCTTGAAGTGCTTTTCATAACAATTCCTTGTAGGAAGCGTATCTGAAACGTCTCTACGGTGTAGCGATTTAAATATTAGAGTTTTTAACATATTACACTCTTGAAGCATTGGTTCAGAAATCCGGGGCTTGTACTACATACCACCGTTCGAGGGACGAGACCTAGTTACTGGGACTATTGTTCTGTTGACAGTTTTTGGACAGTTCTAGTCGCTTCTATATAAAGATGGGTAATCACCAGACGAGGCTCCATAAATATACAATAAAGTACTTGAAATATTTCCTGTGTGGTTTAGAAAATACACAAATGTCCAATTTCTGACAAACACTAATTAGCTACCTGGACAATTAGAACGAAATCAGAGTTATTGACAACCTGATTTGTCATTTACATCTAGCCGGCTAGATAGCCTTCTTAGTATAATGTAATAACATCTTGAAGATAATTAAAACTTAGTACAGGAAAGATGCTCATCGTTTTTCTATCGTTTAAAATATGTCTGTAAAAAAATGATTAAAAAAATGAGTTTTCCGATGCTGGAAAACCAAACTCCTAATCACTTTGCTGGTTAAATATTAATAACTTTGATTAGTTATTTGGAGAATAATAAAACGTAAAGTGGGGAACTATATTTTTATATTTACGCTTCAGAAAAATATTGAAAATGTGCGGCATAACTTCCGGCCTTGTTCACTTATTACCTCACGTCATGTAACCATGTGAAATATTATGAAGTCATGCTGTTAGGAAAATAGGACCCTATTAGGGATGCTCTTTTACGAGGAGACCATTCATCAAATATGGTGAAATTCTGTGAAATCATGACAATGACTTCAGCCATATTTCCATTCTCAACCAGCAGATAAAATGCCTCTTAAATCCTGTCAAATTTTTTATGTCTAAATTGTCGCAGCAATCTGTCAGCTGTTGATGATGTGGGCCATGTCAGGTCGATTAGTCATGCTGCTCACCCTGGAACCGGTCACAAATGGACCCCAGCCATCGAGGACAGAAATTAAAGACTTGTCCACAAAAATAAACAGTTCTTAATAAGAGCTTCTGTTCATAGTCTGACAGGACAGCAAATTTTGTCTCCTGACCGAGTCATGAAATAAAGAGGGAAAACCAACATAGTTAACAACCCTTCCCTCCCCTACAATTATCTCCCGATCTGGGAGTGCATTCAATTCCAGAATGACCTATTCGCTACAGCCATGTGTAAATTTACATCAGCCATTACTAGGTCCATGGCGAGATTGTTTGGCAAATTTAGCCGCAACCAATTTCAATATTTCTTTCATAAATCCCCAACAATGCCCAACCAACAAAACTAGCCCCCCTCCTCTTCATTCCCCATCTCCTAACCCCACAATTCTATAATATGCACCCACTAAATGAAGAGAAAACTGATGTGAAATTATTCAGAAGCCGCATGAGTAACCAGAAACTGTGTAACATCAAGATAGTATCTGCTGACTCAAATACCTCGATAATGAGTAGAGAATTTCCTTCTTCATTATTATCATAAATTCATATTTCCAATAAAAAAAAATCCAGTCTTTAATGTCACTGTTATGACAATGACAGAAATTCATTAAGAAATATGACACAAGTACAAGTCGTTTAATTTGAAATTTGAAACAGCTTTGTGGATACCAAAATTCAAATAAAACGTTTTTAATGCCAACAGAACTATCAACCCCTTGGTTTAATAACACACAAAAAAAAACACATTATTAGTTTTATGTCAAATTGTACAAGTTCAGTTCTGGCATAAAACACAAACATTTTGGTTGAATTAAAGTTTGCTAATAATTATAAAGTTGACATACATAAATTATATTAATTATAAATGGACCCATTATATAGACCCCACAATATTGCAAGCCGTAGAGATGCTGGTTAACTAGACAAATCAGCAATCGGGCTGTCTACAAAACGGCAGCAACAAATGCCAGCTACCTAGGCCATCGTCCATCCGGTCTGCTGCAAGACGCCTGCAGTACATACCGTCCACTCAGACCACTCTGTGGAAGGCCCGATTGCTGAGTTGTTCAGGAGGTCCGCTTCTACTGCTGCCGTAAATGTGTCCGACTCAGTCTTGGGTTCTTTTCCAATATGGGGGTCAGCTTGCGAACATTTAGAAAACGATATTTAGAAGCGAAATAACATAATACACAACTAGTGTTGTTAGTTGTTGTATTTAAAATCAGTTCAGTGTAACAAAATGCTGTCAAAAAATCATAACCCATTGTAAATGGTCACTTTCTAAACGGCACAAAAATATTTCATATATCCAATGCCACTGTCAATTCCCGAGTATTGCCTCCTTATATATAGCAATTACAAAGGAAAACCCACGAACAATTCCATGGTGAAAACACATACTTTTTCTCGATATTTGGAAGAAAAAAGAAAAAAGAAAAAGTAGGCCTACTTTATTGTTAACTATACCGGTAGAATTCTGTCTCCTCTAAAAATAACACTTTTGGACCATCATGAAAGAAAATAGCTTGACCTGCACTATTATGTGATTTAGCTGCTATATATGGGCTAATAAAAGTCAGGTTGAATAGGGGCAGTTCTATTAAGGGTCCCGTGTTCGCCACTCTGATTTCCTGAGATCGCGCCACCAGAAGTGATCGAGCGACCTTTATACAACTTAGTAAAAGCGATGTAGCAATGGCAGAAATCACTGACGACCGACCGTCTCCACTGGCTTGGTATTGATTGCGAAAGTCTGATCCAAGCTATGAGCGTTATTAAACAGAATATGTTTCAATGCTATTCCATGCACCAATGCCATATTCATCAGCAACCTTCCATTCAATTGCGACCATTTCTATTACATTATAAGCCTATATTTCACCTCATTCCGACCCACATTAGATTAAGGCCGAGGGCAAAATCTGTGAAAAGTAAAACCGTGGCCTGTGATAAAACTGTGTATCGCTAGAAAATAGTGTAAAGCACCTAAAAACAAATAAAATAAAGGGATCTTATATCTTTGTTCGGAGGACTATCGGGTAGACAGGGAGAATCGGAAAACATTGTTTTCTGACAGGTTATATTTTTAATGAAAGTAACAACAAGCTTAAGTTTTAATTTCTTTTTTTAAGTTTTGAATAAATCATAAATATTTAGGACATTTATTATAAGTCAGTTCCCAGGCTTGAGATAATGCTTTTAGATTCCTATTCCTATATGACTGCAATGGTTGAATTAACAGCAAATCTGGGGCTAATCACATAATATTCACTCCAGTGGCTAAGGTAATAGGTCTTTGTAGGAAGCAGACCTTTGGCAAAAGCAAGTCCCAAGGAAGAATTTCACCACTATTATCCCTATTTTGGACCAACAGGAAAGAGAATACAAAATATTTTAAAACAGTTAAAACTATTTTTTAAAGTCAATAAGCCAAATGTCCTTTTTGTTATACGTTTTATTTAATCTGG
>JAVFBZ010179768.1:1281-15485 GCA_032466195.1 Katharina tunicata
TACAATGACCCGTTAATAGTGTACAATGACTCGATTGAAGCACAAAAGTTTGTTTGTTGCAAAATGACTCTTGTATTCCAATGACTCGTTTGTAGCAAGATGATTTGTTTGTAGCGCAATGACTCGTTTATAGTTTACAATGACTCATTTGTTGTACATAACTTGTTTGTTGCAAAATGGCCCGTTTGTTGTACAATAAGTCGTTTGTATTACAATGACTCGTTTGTATTACATTGACTCGTGTGTATCATAATGACTCGTCTAAAGTGTACAATGACTCGTTTATGGTGTACAATGACCCGTTAATAGTGTACAATGACTCGATTGAAGCACAAAAGTTTGTTTGTTGCAAAATGACTCTTGTATTACAATTACTCGTTTGTATTACATTGACTCGTAAGCAAAATGACCCGTGTGTATCATAATGACTCGTTTGTAGCACAATGACTCGTCTATAGAGTACAATGACTCGTTTGTTGTACAATGACTCGTTATAAGCACAAGGGATTGTTTGTTGCAAAATGACTCGTTTGTAGTAGAATGACTTGTTTGTATTACAATCCACCTAGAAGCCTGCAAAATCGAGAATCTACAATCAAAACTTCACAGTTATGCGATTAACCAACCTTCTTAATAATTTAATACATTTTTGGATGAAATTTGACTAATCCAAGTTAATTATCTGTGGTTTTCAGTCTGTAAGCTTGGCTGGATGAATCGTGAATCTTCATCTAGATCATCAGTGGAGTGCTTGGATCTGTTGGAGGAACCCACCGCATGTGACGTCGCTTCAAGCGAACACACAGCTACAGACTCCCTAATGCAGTTGTATCCTTCAGTGTTTCCCGACCGCCTTCGAAAGAGTTCAATACAACAACGGATCCCTGATATAGCCACGAAAACTGCACACACTATAAACCATTTGGTGAAATCCGTGGCGACTCTGGAAAGATGGCTGTGGGTCGTCCACAACGAATCCAGACCAATCGAGAAAATACCTCCGCTAGAACTTGACGAGTACCTCTGCTCCTATTACAAAATCCTGCGAGCTCCTGACGGATCCGAGTACGGGATTTCAACATTCGCCGGTCAGCGTTCGTTCATGGAACGCTTCCTGAAAGAAAACAAATATCCAAGATCCATCACCAAGTCAGTGGAGTTTACCAAATCCATCAATGCGTACACACAAAAACGACTCTACTTGATACGGAACAGATACGAATCACAGTGATAGGAAAATAAAGTTGGTGCACAGCTGTGGAAACAAGGAAAGGTAACTCTTGCAGCATAGCTACCATACTACTGACATGGGAGACGTCAAAACAATAATTCCAACATAATTCTCGAAGAGATAGCATCCGCAATTAATTGGTCTCAACTAAAGCAGTGGTCAGAGTAGTCGTTGATCAATCATTCGTCACATTACAGAACGATGCCTTGTTTACACACATGTTCACATGTATTAGGGCTATGTTTAGGTGTTGTTTTTTTGGTTCAGTTGCCATATCGAGCATTAATCTATGTGTTTAGTTTGTACTGACAAGTTGGTCGTTGGATACATTGCCTTGCTTCGACTCACTCAGACCTAACATTCACCTTGAATCCCTCCTAAGTTTGTGTTTGAACGAAATTTACAGCATATCAGTCACATTTGTATTGAGCATAATACTTAACAAAACAAGATATTGGGTTCGATTTAGTGATTTTTGAATTTCAGTTTCTTCACAAAAAGTCCGTGATACAGGAAATCAAAAGAACACCCGAACTAGGTTGAGTATTCAAGGTAAAACCCCTTTGAATAAGTTTAGTCTGGGTTTTCGGAAGTTGATACTTACTTCTGATTTTCGGACAATGGAATCCACGGTGCCTTGGTCAGTAGGGCCAAAATCCAACAGAGAAAAGTTTTATAACTGGTAGATTGGTAGAAGTGCGTATCTCCATCCTCAAGTGAATGTATTTTCTGATTTTCGCAGTCTATTTCTTTTAACGACCAAAGCCAGTTTTACATAAAGAGCGTTTATTTTTGTTCAATAACACCTGCTGTTTTGTTGTTTTGGTGCCTATTAGCCGGTCTGAATTATGACTCTGTGAAGCCGATCAATCTGCCAATAACACGCCACCTAAAGGCGAAGGGCAAGGTTTCACTCGATTTACCTATGGCGCAGTTGCCCCTCCCCCCGCCTCCCTTTCTTTGTGGTACTTATATGGCCTTTACCGACAAGTGAGTTCAGTGGACTAGAGCATGACTTTATTGTAATATACCAACACCATATCGGCGCACAAATTTGACGTTTGGTCAATTACAGACAAACGTTCAAATTCCCATACACTCTAAATAAAAATCATTCAACGGGCTAATAAATGTTTCTCGAAGAAATCCCGCCCTTTTTTGTGGGACATTGATTCGGCTGTACCATTTGCACCGCATCAATACAAAAATCCTGCCTGGAATACATAGTTATTGTGGGACACTTCCTTTGCAGACTTTCACGTTAAACGATGATGTTGTTGGGGTATTTGCACCCACACATGTACGTTAAGTGGCATCCGCGAGCAAAATACCACAAATGTTGGCATCTTATATAGGCTTCAGATAACTTGAAAATTTTGAGTGATTCCATTAAGTTCCTTTTTAGCATTTCCAAACATAATTGGTTATTTGTTCTTTGCTTATGCATGACTAGTAAAGATTTATCATTTTAGCAAAAATAATTTGACATTAAAATTATTTGTCCTCTACGAAAATAAAATTTCGGACTTTTTATGACGGAATCATCCAAATCGCAAAATGCGGCTTTGGCTTTGCACGTGCTCACACTGGTTGCCCAAGATGGTGCCATGCGGCTCGAATAACTATAATCTTTGTTTTTTTCAAACAGAGGGATACTGTAATGTTAATGTTAATTGTTACGTATATACCTACTTCGGGAGGACGATGGATAAGAGTTGTCAACATCCATATATTTGCACGTCAAAGTGTCTGTAGCAGAGAATAGTGTCTGGTTGACTTTTGCTGCTCATGCATCACTTGATTCGTTTCAATTCTTTGAATACCATGCTTTTTCATAAAATAATTACATGAACTGCAATAGTCCATGTGAATTTAGTGACTAATGGCTGATGTTTATGTAAAATTCATGCGTGGTAACAAAAAACCTAAGCACAGGCGAAATGTTCGATATCTGTTTATGAATAGGAGACGAGAAGTATTTGCAAAGTATTAACAGGTTTCATGAAATTTATCTTAAGTAAAATCGAATATTCAGCTTGTGCATTGTTTGGGGAATATTTCTTGTAAACATATGAATGAAACTTTTGAGTATAGTTGAAGGAAAAAATACATATTTACTTCTTCCAAAATGGCGACTTGCTATAACCTCATGCCAGTACTTTATTGTTTCAAAGCTATAGCTTTAAATAATCCTTCTTTTTTATTAATAGTTCAGACATTTTTTTATTTTCTATTTACAGGATGTGGTGCGGGTCTAGAAACAAGTTGTGGTTCTTTGTTACACGGTCTATACCCAACATACTTTCCGGAGCAGTACAGTTACAGACAAATAAAAGCCCGTGTGCCTAATGCTAGCTCCAAAACACAACAAACCATATCGCATATTGTAAAAGCTGTGGCCACCATAGAACGGTGGTTGTGGGCCACCAAGTCCGAAGTGCGGCCGATAGAGCAGATGTCTCCAGAACTTCTTGACCAGTACTTGTGTGACTTCTTTCCAATGCTTAGAAAACCCTCCGGAAAAGATTACGAAGCCAAATCTTTGACAAAATTCAGATCATATTTAAACAGGTTCCTCAAAGAGACCGGTTATCCATGTTGTATTTCTAGCTCTTTCCAGTTCTCTAAAAGTCAGAAAACATTCTCAGTCCATCGCCGCATTTTAGCGCAAATGTCTAGCAGCAAGTTAACTGAGTTATCTGAGGAAGAAACAGTGTAACAAAGGAAGCTTTAGGAAACATCATTCTGAAACGTTTGGTTGGGCTCTTCATAAGTTATCTTGGGCGCCTCCAGGTTCTGACTTTCGGAGAATGTAAGTTGGGGAATGTCGCGCCGAATGTATCTTAGTAATGGTGTCCACCTCATCTAAACATACTTTCTGATTTGACGTCCTATTTTGTAGCTATTTAAGGCCATTTTACATTTGAGGGCATTTAATATGTTCATTGTTGAATGAATACCTGATGTTGGGTAAGCCCCACACTTTTTATTTTCTTTTCTTTTATTTTTATGTTATAGCCCATTTTAGTTTTTACTTGTTATACCAAGAACTGTTTTAAGTTGTGCATTAATAAAGGTTTCAAAATTCGTTTTTTATGTCAACATTAATAAAGTCTCTTGAGACATGCATTTGATAGTTTTTAAATGTCTTTTTGAAGTTAATCCTTCTGTTTTTACGTGTTGATATTCTTCTCTGAGCTGAGTGCGGATTATTATATACAATCAGATAGGTTTTGCGTATAGTGTTAATGTAAAACTATTGAATCAAGCAAATTTGCTTCAGTGAAAGATTCTACTGTAGAATTGTTATAGTAATCATATAGAATATTATAAAAACTGCAACATTGGCAAACTGAGATAAGAATGGAAGTTTTACTGAAAACCTTCCGCTAAGTTAAAAACAAATTATTTAAATTCAATAACTTTTTAGATGATCAGAGCTGGTGGTTTGGTGGGAGCTTCCTGTGCCTTGGTTCTCTCTGAGCTAAGGGTCATCAAGAAACCGATTTGTTGTGGTGTCCTGTTTTTGTTCCTGTAAATATATCGTGGCGTCTTCTCTTTTGCCAACGTCGCTTAGGGTGGTTTCTTCCACGTACGATTGGGCTAGCACCCCGTCAACGAAATGACGAACTCCGTATTACCGCAATGTTGAATTTGTACTTCGACAATAGGTGAACCAGTTAAAAATGATTCAAAATATTTTTTGGCGGATCATACATAATGTTCCCAGCTTTGTACAGCATTAACTACCGTAGCTCTTCACTTCAGACACCAGCTCTTCACTTCTGGTATAGCTACAGTCATTCTTCGTGAACAAGAGGCCTCGGGTGATAAATGCTTTCATCCGGATACAAAGTGGAAATACCCAGTGGTTAAATTTGTGTCGGTTGTTTAAATGATGCACATTTAATTTTTATTTGATTGGAGATTTTTTTGCCATCTTAACGATCATTGGCTGATTCTCGTCTGCTCTTTGAATATATAAACTTTTTTGTACGTGGATGTGCCATTCTCTTTCAGCGTATAGTAATGGATTTGGTCAGTGTTAAATGTTCTGAATCAACAAAACAGGTTCTTCTAATAAACATTTTATCTATGTTGTATTTATAGCTCTTTCCAAAAAAGTTTTCGAAAATTTTGATAGCTTATCAATTTGCCCGAAGTTTAAAATTCATAATAATTTTGTTTTATTGATAACTTTTATTGAACTTATTTATAACTTACACGGAGATTGAAAATCCATCAAAGATTTGTCTTTGTTTGGCCCAGCTTCTAAATGCCGCTTAAACAAGTGATGGCTGATATTGGTACCTCAAATGTTATAAAGTGGTTAATGACCTTTGTCACCGTGTTCTCTGACCCAAGGGCACTCGAATAGAATTTGTTGCGGGGATTTTAGACATTTTGTCTTTTTGTGCCATGTTTTGTGTCTTGTTCTATTTGTTGTTTTTGTCGGTCCTTGTCATAGTGTACACCCGGCGACATCGTGGGTGGTTAATTTAGTACACGTCATATTGGTCAAATAGAGGACTTCAAAATATAACTGCTTGACATAAATTTTACCACAGAGCACGCAGACGTCAACTTTGTAATCGGTTGGCCATCCCTGGTCGAAATGACTTCTTCTACCCTGCTCCTACCAGGTGTTGTGTGTGTGTGTTGTTTTCGGTCCTACTCATATTTTACTTTCGGCGACTTCTTGGGTAGTGAGCTCGCCCTCATATGAATCAGACAGATTAATCAAACAAATCGATGATAGCTACATACATTAACACAGAGGCCCGTTTTCGAATCGATTGGTAATGAGATAGATCCCTGGTCGAAATGGCTTCTTCTGCTCTGAACTTATAAACACACGACGGAACTTCGCTGTGGGATTTGTCGACAAAACCATGCTGTGTATAGGTCTGGTGGGAAAGCTTTGGTCAGGCTTAAATAGCCTCGTACCTTTCTCGTTATTGAGAAGAATACCACCACTAATCAGGATCAGCCATCTTTAATGTTGTCGTAGTACTGCTTCCCCTAAAAGGTGTGCTGGTGAATGAATCATATAAGTTTTACTACAAACTGATTTGAAATTAAACAGAGAAACGGAAAGAACCGATTCAATTGAAGTTTATCTCTTCTTTATGTTTGTTGGCCGAAACATGGAAAGACGTTTCCCCAGCCATTGATAAAAATGGCTATAAATGTTCGCGTTAAACTACAATATTTTTTTTATAAAGTAGTAAAATATTGTTTAATTTTATTTTCCTTTTCCATTCGTGAATCAAGTGCTCAAGCATTATAATATTTTACCCTGTATAACAGGAAATCGTACAAAGAGTTTCCGCTAGTCCTTTATTTGTGATTATTTGCAATGATGTAGTAATCGTCCTTTGCATGACCAACTGGATCTGACGACCTTCTACTTGAACAAATTAATAAAGATACATTCTTATGCATTAACCCTTGTTGATAGTTCCATATGAAACAAATATTTTATTGACAAATTTTACTACGATGGTGTTTATCACCGTACTTATATGTAAAACTTTAAATTGTTTTACTTATCGATTTACCTAATATTCCACTTATAAAGTATCAGCGATAAAGTCAAGGGCTGAAGGCAACACTGTTAGAATATTCCTACACACGTTACTCAATATTTTGCAAAGGTTTATAGAGTAATCCTTATCTCCTGTAAAATAATCATCATTTCGTTGTCCTTACATGTGCGGAATAAATAGTTGACGCTAAAACCTGAAAAAGTTGACTGGGTTTTTAAAGTGGATGGCTTAAGGTCTATTTGACGTACTCATCATTAAGTTGATAATTTCTCTAAACACTCCGGTCATATTTGGTCATTTTCGCCAACGTTCAAACATTCGATAAAGGTGATTAAAGCTTGGAATATACCATGAGGTCACATATATTTGTCATAATTTTGTGAAGCGATTTTGATTTGTTGATCCATATTTCTGTCTATTTCCTGGATCAATTATTGCCCGCTCTGGGGATAGAATGTGGTCTGCTTTATCAGAGTATAGCCCGTGGTTATGTCCCTTGCTTTCCAATGCCCAGCTTTGAACGGACCCGGAAGCGAAAAAAAGGAACACCAACGATCCAAAGGTTGATATCCCACCTGATAGCCAAAATACCGTCCGCCATTTTGCTTGAGTTGGCTGTCAGAAAAAAAACAAGACTGTTAAAAAATGTCTAAAAAATATTTACAACTGAATTAGACGGGTAATGTTACAGCGATTAACACCGTAATTATTTTAAACTGGTTTCAGTTGTAATTAGTTTTTGCTGCTGTTAATACAAAACGTGGCCGCAAGTTTACAATTGGTCCAAGTTTGTGTACATTTATCCAACAAACATTATTAAGTGACATTTTAAAAGCTCTTTAGAAAATAATAGACTGTGTAAGTCTCATTCGCTTCTGCGTTACTTCCGGGTACATCCTCGAAACAGTGGCGTTCTGTTTTGATAAGTGGCCTTTCAAAACTGTGTTTCTATTACTTTTAGTTCAGTTATAGGACCTTTTTAACTTCCCATTTGATGTTATATCCAGTTTGTTTTAAAAGTACCCGGAACTGGAATTAATCTCGTGAAATCTCTTGCATCACATGACGTGACTTACAGGCCCTATGGTGTACTAAAATAGGCTCGTACCTTTATCCAGATTGAGAAGAATACTAGTACTAATGTAATTACAGTTGTTGTAGTTGTAGTAACGTTTCCGAAAAAACGTGCGCTGGCGAATAAATCGTTTTAATTTTACTACCAAATTACTTGAAACGAAACAGAGAAAAAAAGTTATTACAAGGCCAAATCAATCTTAAGTTTGTAAAAGGGAAACAAATAGATAAAATCGCGAAGATGTACCATCTTATCCTTTGTAAACGAACTCGCTGCAAAGAGGGATAACTCTTGCTAGGTGAACAACAAGATGGCCAGTCAATACCTTATCAAACTCGACTATAGGAGACTGGATTTATTCTCTATTTTAGAATGGCCCTAAAGCTTTAAAATAACAGGACCTGAACTGATGTAATTCTACAGCTCTAAAAAGTTCAAGCATTTTTACAGTGTACTGCTTAAGATTCGTCTGACTCCAAGAGGTTAAGTTGAAAATTGATCATCACTTTGTTCAATTAGTACTTCTCGCCCACGTTCAAATTTTCGTTAACGTGTAAGTTATGCATGGGGATTCAACGGAGATTGAACAGATTCGTCATTATTTTGTTGCTGCATATTTACATTTAATTTTTTTAAATTCACGAAAGTTTCATGCATACTTGGGCAATATTCTTAAAGCATTCGAACATACAAATATATTATAAATGGCTTGAACGAATGACTTAAGCATGTTCTGCCACGGTGTCACGGTATATATTCTAATAAAATGTATCCCTAGAAGAAAGTTATGCGGTAGCCAGTTCTCAAAATATGTTTTTATGCCCAATTATCTCCGTTGTCTTTTGGAAATTTGCCGGTAATTTGAATGAAAGACTCCTAAGTGAATTAAAGTGAATCATCGTTGCCGTCATTCGTCAAAAGTAAACACCAGGGTCCATTTGTATAAAACGGTTCATTGATTCACTTCGGTGACGGACCTTGTATGTAATGACTGGGCATTTTGAATATAGCTGTGACCGTCATAGAGAGGATGCTGAAGCTCTACCTGATTAATCGACCTATCGAAGAAATTGCAAATCTTTCACGTGACTTGATTCTCTTGTTGCTTTGGTCATTTCGGCCTTATGTTATGCGAAATAGTTCTATTTTATTTCTTCATTTTCTTTGCTGTTACTTGCTCTATGTAGATTTTTATTGGCGCAGAATGCACTTGATGTCCTCTAGGATACGTTTGTATACATGCGATACAAGTATTTGCTGCAGCGGTAAATATACCGCCAATGGCCTAAAAATGGCCTGTCATTACACCAAAGCCGATAATCGCAGGTGACGGACGTTACCGGAGATAGGCGAAGTTGAACTAGAATGCATCAGGGTCCTGTCTTACGAAGCGAACGTAGCTTACGTTAGACTTAGTCGTCATGAAGACACAATATCTACCCTGCTGCATGTTCGTCATGGTATTAAGGTACGCGCTCTTCGTAAGACTGAACCCAGTGAGTTAAGCTCTGTAAGTATGTTACTTTACCTCATCTCCAATGATATAGCCCACAAGAATGAGAATTGACAAACTTGTCTGTATATTTACAACTGATGTAGATCTATAATGTTACAGCGATGTCCACTGCTATTACTTTAAACTGATTTCAACTGTAGCGTTACACTTGGTTGTCATGAACACACAATATCTACCCTTCTGTATGGAAATTACGTAAGACGTAAGGTACGTTATAAGACTGAACCCAGTGAGCTAAGCTCTGTAAGTACGTTACTTTACCTCGTCTCCAATGATATAGCCCACAACTATTGGTGCCACAAAGCCAGGGATGTTGGTGAAGGTGTTCGCTATCCCAAAAACTATACCTGCCAATTTAGATAACAGTTTTATGTCCAGGTTTAGTTAAATAGGTACAGGAGCTTACATGGTTTGTGTTTCATGAACTATTTGTCTATTAGAGCTGAGGACAGTGTGTCTCCAATTGTGTGAAATAATTTAAACAAATCCAACTAATACCAGAAATTATTAAATGAAAATGAGAGCAAAACATTTGTAGCAGTAATGATTAAGTATGGACTTAATTATGAAAACAAGGTGTAAGTTTATTTTGACAGCCCACAAAGCAGCTTTCTAGAGACATTTACTTGAAGTATATATATTTTTTATGATGTATTGAAAGTTACAATCAGTGTTTCTTTAACACATGGTTCACCAGCGGTTTCGAAGCAGTGTAATGTATAAGAGAGGTTCAGTTTTCAAGAACTTTAATTACCTCGCAGGTACGCGATCTCAATCAATCTATATTCCTCACCTGCATATTTGGGAGCTATGTCTAAACAGTTTGATATGATACCTGGGTACACCAGGCCAAAGAATGTCATAGCGAGGCTTATCAGAACTATACTCATGGTGACGTCACATCCGGTATAGCCAGCAGCAGCAGTGAAACTCCCCACACCAATGCCACCTGGAAAGGCGGAGAAGAAGAACCGAACAAAAAACAACAATTGTATCAATTTATCTAGGACATTTGGCTTGCTGGCTAATAGATGCCATTCCGTAACTATAATATCTTCTAACTACTAGAGTGTTATGCCAAAAGTAGTGCGTGACTACTCGGTGACATCTGACACGTTTTGAACATAGACAAATGGTCTATGCCGTAAGGAAAATGATACAGTTGACTTCAGTTAGTTCGTTGTCTGTACAATCTTTCAATTCCCATCGCGGTCAATGAGTTAAACCATATTAAGAATAATATACAAAGATAATACTGTATAGATTTTCATGTTAATAAAAGGTTGAACTGACTTACACATCACCGTCATGAGTTTTCTGACTGTCAAAGTAGATAGAATGTCCCGTTGTATCAGCCAATCAGATAACACTCCTCCTACATTGCCAGAGATCCAAGCTGCTAAGTAAGGGACAGACGATAGTACACCGTTCTGAAATCACATAAAGGTGTAACAAAACCTGGACAAAATCCACAACGTTTGCAGGAATATTCCTCGATTAAAGCACTGCGGAATTTAAGCTCAATAGAAGGCATACATTTCGGCAAACGGTAAATATCATTTCATCCTGATTCGTTGGATGTTCCATAACATGTGAAATAGTCCACAAATGTTTATTTCACTATTATTGATTATTCCCCTCTAGCTTTATTTGGGGAAAATTGCTTCACATATCAAGTATTTTGGAGTGTAGCGATGGAAAGTTAATTTAGTTGTTTAACGACCAATGCAATTAAATGCAACTGTCTTAAGTAGGCATGGCGTTGCATGAGCAATGCTTGAACGGAAACGTGACGTATGTTTGCTTAGTTTTAATCTCTTAAAATACACTTTACTTCCACGATAAATTATATTCTTGTTTTAAATTTTGAAAGACTAATATCGGATGAGTTTGTTCAATATCTATAAATCTATGTTCGTACATATAGAAAAAGAACGCATGCCTTAACGGGATTCGAAACCGGAAATCTGGTTATAATGATCAGCGCTCTACCGACTGAGCTTCACTGCAGAAGAGCCTCGAATTTTCATCTAACTAAAGGCTGCAAATCTTTCTCTACGGAGAGCACTGACACGGGGACACTTAAGCTTGATACACTCTAGATATAACCCATAAATATGCTTGCTGTTTGGGTAATTCCGAAAATCTTTGATAGCATTTGTTGTTGTTTCCCACCTCTTGGATATCAACGTGTAGAATTTGTTTCATGTAAGTAGGAAGGAAGGACATCATAACAAAGAAAGTCCAAGCGGCGCAGGTTAGTGCGCAACATATGGCCCAGACCGGAACTGACGTCACGATCTTGCGCCATGGCACCTTCTTGAGCTGCAAAGATATTTGGAAACAAACAACGAACCAATGTCTGTAAAAAGGATGATTAAGTTTAAACAAATATATGAAATAAGCAACTACCAGAATAGATGTACCATACATATTTTATTTCACATTGACAATTCTATTAAACTACCAAGAACGTACAGAAGCTAAGAAATTCCACCATTTCAGAACCACGAAACACCTTTTAATCTTACGACTTCAGTTAACTTTCCATCATTTTGGAATCAACCGCCCCGATTATTTTTGGACTTTCAAGGAATGTTTCTGTTCATAGTTTAAAGATGTGGGTTAGCTTTCTACGTTGAAAATCCCAACATTTTCACATCTTTCAGTTAAAAAGAATTACACCAATTTTAAAATAACAAACGTTCACTTTTCCATAATTACTTTCTTTTCTAGAATATTGCTTTTTAAACATTTATATTTCCCCGAGAAACAGGACAGAATCAGACTCACCGAGAGGACTCGAGGCTCTTTGATTAGTTGTTTCTCTTCAGACTGGATGAGTGTGTATCCCGAAGGATTACTGGATACCAATAACATCCACAATAGCCCTGTGATCATCCCTCCAATACCTGTGGAAAACGTTGACATGAAATGATGTCTGAGATAATAGCGAGGAATTTGAAGCTACGGGTAAAAACCAATGAATGTCACACTCGAAATGTACTAATCTTGGTTTATTGTGTCACGATACTGGATATGTACATTCACAAGGGTCCTATATATGTTTCAGGAACGTCGCTAAATTGCTGCTTATTTCTGTCGTCTGTATCCGCTAATATAGTTAAATGTGTTTAAAAGGGGTATCATATGGGTGAAATATCCTTAAGTACGGCGTAAAAACAACTCAAACGAACAAATAAAATCCTAAGTGTAAGGGGAGTATCCATTCTCCTTTGTAAGACCAAACGACTATTTTTCATTTAAAGCACGTGGATTACGATTGCTTTCACTGTTTTCAATTATGGTTAAATTAAGATACATTTAAAACTTCTTAGAAGGCGCCATGGCAACATTTTTGTTAAAAACCTCTATATTTTGTCAAAAATAAAAAAAAATGCTGTATTAACGTAATGGAAGATTTCTTTCTTTCCAGATATCATGCATGGCAACGTTTCGATAAATGCTCTTTCACAGTTTTCAACCAAATACTTGTAATTTATATCGGATATATTTATTATTTCTCAGGATGCAATAAGGCAATTTTCCCCTGAAACGACCAAACATAATGCTATGGATCTAATGAAAAGTTTCTTGCTTCGCTCATGGTCATTATACAAGATTTCGAAGAATGTCCGTCGGTCCAAGCAGAGTTTCTATAATGGAATAGGATTTAACAAAATAAATCGTTGTTGTGCAGAATTTCCTTACCCATGACATAGAATGACGCGGGCCATCCACCCAAGAAGTCTGAGGCACACAGGACACCTGTCAGCGTCTGAGATAAAATCACTCCCATGTGACTACCTATAAACATGTGTTTATGAGACTACAACGACCAGGGTTCAAATCCATGTGAAATGTTTCAGTCATGTTTTCTGTTAAACTTTCTGTAAAATCAAGCTTGTCGTTTATGATCTTCAGAACCTAATTGCTTTAAAACATGTATTACTATATACAAATTCAACAGGAGATGCACAATTCTTAGTCTACGATTTATCTTTGTAAAAACAGGAACTTGCGTGGCGAATTTGTAACAAGCAGACGATTGGTGACATATCTATTGCATGCAGTGAGCGCTAGAAAAGTATACCATATAAGATTTGACTATGGGGGCCTATGATCCTATAACAGGCATTGACCAGTCGAATTGAACTGGATGTTATTTTCAATAATAACACATTTCAACAGTGGAAATACACGTATACGGGTTGGGGTGGAAGAAACTTGGAAAAAAACACGATATTGTTTTAGTCCGAGATTCGACTAAGAAGAGTAGTATTTGCAGATTTGCGTTTTTCATAAGAAGTTGTCTTAAAAAGGCCTTTATGTTACTTAGTTTAGCTAATTGAAGAAAGACGTGAGCACAGAAAGTTCATCTCCAAGACTTTACGATCAATTACAAATCAAAACGAAACTTTCTTCGCAACGGCCTCTTTACTGGTTTTACCTCTGGTGGCGACGCTGCACAACCAGAATATAAATGGATCTATACCTGACATAATTAAGGGCATTTTTTGTGTCTTTTCTTTTGTTCCAAAATAACCGGAACTGACGTCAGAAACATGTTAATGGATCAATACCTGACATTATGATAGACATTTGTTGTGTCTTTTCTGACAGGGGAACCCTTTGTTCCAAGATAACCGGAAGTGACGTCAGAAACATATTAATGGATCAATACCTGAAAATATGAAAGACATTTGTTGTGTGTTTTCTGACAGGGGAACCCATTGTTCCAAAATAACCGGAACTGACGTCAGAAACATGTTAATGGATCAATACCTGACATTATGATAGACATTTGTTGTGTCTTTTCTGACAGGGGAACCC
>JAVFBZ010179779.1:1869-15484 GCA_032466195.1 Katharina tunicata
AAGAGCCAGGTGTGGGTAATTCTTACACAAACAATGCCTTGGTTACTGTATTAATAGAAAGTAAAGTGTAAACAAATCAGACTTGAGATCCATGCATCCACGGGGGTCATTTTCAAGCCAATGAACAATTCATTTTAACTTAGATCGACTCAGTAATAAGGATCGTAATGGACGTCTGAAATTTCAAGTCGGTCATCACGGTTATCTCTAAGAGTTGTTAAAAACGGTTACTTCCAATTTCGCCTCAAATTAACAAATCATTAGACTTACATCCTTTAGGACGGAACATCCATCGCGAACTGATTGGAATTCTCACTTTTTGTTTGAACTTTTTCTCTCGCCATGTTGATGTTTTTCTAATGATAACAATCTCAGAATCATTTGTAGCTTTTGTTCATTCGAGAGATGGAATTAAAGAAAGACACACCATCACAGCATATACGCTTTAAAGGGATGTTATGTAATATCTATGATTAAGTTACTTACCAGCATCACTTGAAGCTTATCAAGTCTCAGTCATATTTACTGTACGTGACTTTTTCTAAGACAAGATAACTTTGGTAACTAAATCAAACGAATGGAACCGTTGAATCGATAAACTTCTGTTTGCTTTCATCGCATACAAAAACATTGCAGTGGAGTTATTTCGCATAATATATGAATGCCATCAATGATACTAATGAGTGTTATATATATAATGCATCATCTTTTTGTTTATCTCAATTTTGGTCTCAGTTTTGTCCGAATAACTGCACAACGTACAGAAACCTGGTTCAGGAATTGCGATTCCTGCTATAATGCAGTGATTTATTTTTTTTTACAGAGAAGTCATTCCCCATGAATTAATAAAACATTGACGAGTAATACCCGCTTGTTTTCTAGTGTCACTTTGATTTCATTGTCGAGATAATAATGTTTATTCAACGATAGTAATCTCAGAGTCAATTCTACCTTTTAATGAATGGCTGATACACATTTCGGTTGGGTATTACACAGCATGTGTAATTAAGCTATCTACCAAAACCAACCTAATCAATTTCTTTAGAAGCGGTGGTTCATTGATAGACAATTTTGAACAAGTTGAGCAACGAGGAACAGAATTAAAAAAAGCAGTTTTTAACAGATTCAATCAATGCTTATTGTTTTTCTGCATATCTCTGACCGATTCTCTAGATAAGATCTTATCTACCAAACCATACCTATTCACGCCAATATAATTTTGCACGAATATTTCTTTAGGCGAGGTGGTCATTGGATAGAAGGCCTTGAACTGGTTGAAGTACGAAGAACTGAAACAATCAATGTCCAATGCTTCTTTAGATATCTCTGACCAAACCTTTCTAGGTTAAAGAAACTGCTACAGATATCGGACTCAAAATGTAAATCCTTTAATCAATACGACTGTTATTTATACTACTTGTAGAAGTTAATTAAATGTATCCAAAAGGACTAAAAATTATTCTCTAAAATGCCCGACTCACAGTATAAAGAGAAGTGAAATATCTAAAAGCTGTTTTATGGCTTACGACCGTGGCGACAACTGGTATTAATGAATATTTTTGAGTCCTCTTCCCTTTACCTCGTATATGTTCTAATCGCCCTGACGACCTTAACTTCACATACACACCCAAATATTCTGTATTTTGAGTTTTCACAGAATCACATGAATTGTATATATTTTCACCAAAAAGTCAAAGTTAGATGTATTCCGTTAATTCTACCCCAGATTTGAAGGTAAATATAGTTTAAAAGTTACAAAAAACCTGAAAATTCTGCCAGAAATTTTAGTTGGAAATGTGCCAATCTGCTGTCTCGTCTCAAACACACTTTGATGTACCGACGTCACTCCGAGTCAACCTCGTTAGCCAAACGCCTTACAGGGTTAAAAAATGTTGGATCGTTACAAACAAGGTCATTTACCACGGCTGGATCAAAGTCATTGTGAGCAAATATGGCCAGCCGCTAAAAACCAAGAAAATAAAATGAATAGAAATGCATTGAAATTGTCCTTCTTTCTTCTTTTTACCAGTCGAGGCAATAATGTTATGTCAATGGCAACTTAATTTTGCATCAGTTGGTTTTTGTAGTAAAAACATAAATTAAAAGCAAGGAATACAAGGGAAAACAGTAGATGGTCACATGTGAGAGTTTATAGAACAAATGAACCCATCTATGGCGCACTGATGTGAAACATTAAATCATATGTCCCACTAAATGCTTGTTCAAGGTTTGGTACATCGGTTAATAACTTTCATTCCAGTTTGCTTAGGCGCCTGACTAATGGTGCGGAATCTATAAGAGTGTCGAAGCAGACTTTTTGTCTAATAATAGTCAATACATTTTATCGGTGCGTAAGGCATACATAGTTTCCAGCGCATTTATGTTACCTTTGCCATCGTGCAATCTGGCTAACATTAAAAGCCCAGGGATAAATGGTTATTATTGGAGAACCTGGTTTGACTCGACTCTTATAGCACATAGCTTTGATAAAATCTTACATGATATGATATCACATGCACTACGCCTGTGATAAAATTTCGCTGAGTAGAATTGTAGAGCTTGTTTGGTCACGGAGTTAATGTAGGTGTGTCTAAACAAACTGATATCTATCAACTTCCCCAACCACGAAGGCTAGAGGAGCAAGTTCATAGTTATAACTGACGATATATTACTGTATGAATGCAGAAATTAAATTATTGCTTCTTTTAAACTCGTTAATTGAATATATGGCGGAAAAATAAAAAAAATCCCGAAATTATTTAAACGTCAAAAAATTAAGAGTGGTCGGTAATATTTTAAATAAAGTTTTACTTGCGAGAGAACTTGGTGTGGTTGTGTAGTGGTAACGTTGACTGTACCATCCGTGCTTCCCGAGATTGCGCTCCATCCTAGGCTGACGAAATTTGTCCCCCCCGCCCCCTTATTTCGGGTAATAGGGAATCTTAATTATCATATATACTCTCTTGATGCGCCTTCAGTCTCTTCAACTATACTTTTTATTAAATAAAATTTGCATGCGATAATTTAAATTAAATTACCTGCCGCGATGCTACCACGTTAGAAATGGATACGAACGTACGTGTAGGTGTAATTACGTAAATTTAGATGGTTCATGTAGTTGGATATTAAATTAAATAAACAAGTTGAACCCACTTAAGCCTGAAATAGGAAGAGTTTGCTTAATTAATTTATAGCCTGGATTAACATGTTTTCAGCCCAGCGTTCATCGGTTAGTCAACATTCAAACACATCATTACTCATCACACACACACAACTCACAAATACATTCAAAAGGGTTATTTCTGGGGTTTGACCAAGACCAAGAATGATCAGAGTAAACATATCTGTGAAATACCATAACGTTTGGGGTACAATCACACCAGTAAGACATTTTAATTTGCTGACACATCATTAGAGTCGCTAACAGACTTTTGAAACACTATGCTGTGGCTTTTTAAAGAACCGGACAGGCGTAATGCCTCAATCAATCCCATTAAATGCAGCCGGAATAGGTTCGATTTCCCATGTGGGTCTTAGGTACGTATATTGGGAAAGTTTTTCGGCGGTTACGGAGTTCGCGCGGTGGTTTATAGGAGGTTCCTTCCCGGTTTTCCACCATACTCCGACAACGCAAACTTATTATATAAGTGAAATACACTTGAGAATGACTTTAACACAAATCAAATCAAATACATAAATATTCAAGAGCTGGTGTGGCAATTTTCCTTTTCAGGATTCTCAAATTTTATACATATTGGTGGGAAGCAAAGTAACGATCGTTCGTCTTATGACTCGCATGGATATAGTCAAATTAAGACATCTATTTACTGATGTTGCAAGCTTGCCGTCTATATACCTTTTGTAAATCATTGTTGAGTAACTGTGTTGAAGGTTTCTGGAGAGAAAATGAAATCAGTATTCTTCGCAGATAAAGATCAATGTATTTTTTTCCTTTTTGAATCAACATTTTGGGATATTACCCAGTACAGCTTAAAGAATATAATTTGCGAATGTCGAAATCCCACAGGAGTGGAAAGTAGAAAGAGTAATTGGTCAATTTTCAACAAGGCAAAGGCATTATCAGATGCAGACAGGACTCATAGGGTTGTTTAAGCGAATCAGGATCTTAGTGTTGATGGGTTTTGGCACACATATAGAATTTAAATAAGCACTTCGATTAGAGCTTATGTTCATATATAAATTATAGTTCTTTAGATTGATGATCTTGCGATGTTATAACAAAAATTCGCAATCGACTTAAATAAATGCTTGGCTTGATTCTTGAGAAAACCCCAGATTTGTTTGACAAAATTGAATGTAGATAATTAAATTATAGACTAGTGCCAATTTACAGAATCGGGAATACTCGAATATAAGTTTCTAAGAAAAACAATCTTGAATCAATATGAGAAAAAGAGATTGAATAACAAAGGTCCGAAAATAAAACTTTTCCGTAAATATACCGGTTTTTTTTGGCGTTTAATTTCGGAATGAGCCTTTTTGAGTAAAAAATCAGACTTTTGAATTGAGATCCATGCAGCCATGGGGGTCATTTTCAAGCCAAGGAACAATTCATGCTGGTCTCGGTTATCTCTAAGAGTTGTTAAAGACGGTTACTTCCAATTTTGCCTCAAATCAACAAATTATAACACTTTCTTCCTTTGAGACAGAACATCCATCGCGAACTGATTGAAATTCTCACTTCTTGTTTGAATTTTTCTCTCGCCATGTTGGTTTTATTTCAATGATAACAATCTCAGAATCATTTGTATCTTTTGTTCATTGAAGAGATTAAATTAAACAGATACACACAACCACAGCAAATACGCTTTGATGGGGTGTAATGTAATATATTATAGAATTATTTACCAACATCACTTCAAGCTAATCAAGTCTCAGTCATACTTACTGTACGTGACTATTTCTAAGACAAGATAACTTTGGACCGAAAAATAAAACGAAATCAAACGAATGGAACCGTTGAATCGATAAACTTCTGTTCGCTTTCATCGCAAACAAAAAAGTTATTTCGCCTAATATCTGAATGCTGTTAATGATTCTATTGAGTTTTATATCACGGGCGTTTTAGTGAATCATTTTTGGTTCACCTCAATTTTGGTCTCAATTCTGCCCTAATGACTGCACCACGTTTAGAAGGTACGAAACATGGTTAAGGAAATGCGATCCCTGCTGCAATGCAGTGACTTTTCTGTTTTTTACAGAGCAGTCATTCCCCATGAAATAATAAACCATTGAGGAATATTATCAGCCTGTTTTATAGTATCACTTTGATTTCATTGTCGAGACAATAATCTTTATTCAACGATAGCAATCTCAGAGTCAATTCTAACGTTTAATAGTTGGTTAATACAATGACCGCAATGCCACCAAAAACAAATACACATTTCGGTTGGGTATATTATACAACATGTGTAATTGAGTTATATACCATAACAAGCCTAAACAATTTCTTTAGACGTGGTGGTTCATTGATAGAACATCTTTAACAAGCTAATCTACGAGGAACAGAATTAATAAATGCATATAGTTTCTCTACATATTTCTGGCCAATCTTTTCTAGATTAGAGAAATCGCATTCGATTATCTACCAAAACCAAACCTAACCACGGCAATATAATTTTGCATGAATATTTCTTTAGGCGAGGTGGTCCTTGGATAGAAGATCTTGAACTAGTTGAAGTACGAAGAACTGAAACAATCAATGTCCAGTGCTTCTTAAGATATCTCTGACCAATCCTTTCTAGATTAAAAAAAATGCTACAGATTTCGGACTCAAAATGTTAATGATTTAACCAATACGACTGTTATAGATTATAATAGTAGAAGTTAACTAAACGACCTAGACCCTACGTACCGATAAAATATATTGACAATAATTACAGACAAACAGTCTGCTTCGACATTCCTAGAACTTCCGCCCCATTAGCCAGGCGTGTAAGCAATATGGAATGGAAGTTATTAACCAATGTACCAAACCGTGAAGAAGTATTTATAGGGACATATGATTTAATATATCACATCATTGCGACATAGAGAGGTTCGTTTGTTCTATACACAAATGACCATCTACTGTTTTCAGTTGTATTCCTTTCTGGACTAATTTTTTTTTACAACAAACACCAAATGATATGAAATTACTAAGTTGCCTTTGAAATAACATTATTGTCTCGACTGGCGAAGAAAATATAAGAGGAGAATTTCAATGCATTTCTATTATTTTATTTGCTTGGTGTTTAGCGTCGTACTCAAATGTGTTTCACTTATATGACGACTTCGGGTTGTCTGTGTACTGTGGAAAGCCGAGAGGAAACCGCTTACAAAACAACCCGCGATCTCCCCGTTCACCGCCCGTTTACATGTATAATTTAAGTCGTCAGGCGATTAGAACCTGTATTAGGTACAGGGATGGGAACTCCTGCATTTTAAGTACGTTCCAGAAACAAATCGTTTAATACCAGTTTGTTTGTGGGACGTACTTGAAATGCAGGAGTTCACTGTACCTAAGGGGGCTCTTGAATAAACATTATTATGTCGATAATGAACTTCATTAATACCAGTTGTCGCAACAATCGTGAGCCATTGCACAGTTTTTAGATATTTCTGTTCTCTGTTCGGTAAGTCGGGCATTTTAGAGGATAATTATTAGCCATTTTGGATATTATGTATATCAGATTTAGTTAACTTCTACTATTATTATCTTCAACAGTCATTTGAGTCCGAAATCTGAAGCATTTTCTTTAATCTAGAAAGGATTGGTCAAAGATATCTTATGAAGCACTGGGCATTGATTGTTTCAGTTCTTCGTACTTCAACTAGTTCAATATCTTCTATCTCGCCTAAAGAAATATTCATGCAAAATTAAATTGCAGTGATTAGGTCTGGTTTTGGTAGATAATCTCTTGTAATTTTTCTAATCTAAAGAATTGGTCAGAGATATGTGGAGAAACTATGTGAATTGATTGATTCTGTTAAAAACTCAGTGCATTGATTAATTCTGTTCCTCGTAGATCTGCTTGTTCAAGGTTTTCTATCAATGAACCACCGCTTCTAAAGAAATTGATGAGGTTGGTTTTGGTAGATAACTCAATTACAAATGTTGTGTAATACCCAACCAAAATGTGTATTTCTTTTTGGTGGTATTGCGTTCATTGTATCAGCCAATAATTCCTTGCACGAAGCCAAGAAATATTCGTGCAAAATTATATTGCCTTGATTAGATTTGGTTTTGGTAGATAAGCTCTTGCAATTTCTCTAATCTAAAGAATTGATCAGAGATATGTAGAGAAACTATGTGAATTGATTGATTCTGTTATAAACTCGGTGCATTTGTTGGGGGTGGTATTGCTTTCATTGTATCAGCCAATCATTTAAAGTTAGAATTGACTCTGAGATTGCTATTTTTGAATAAACAATATTATCTCGACAATGACATCAAAGTGATGCTAGAAATCAGGCGGGTAATACTCCTTAATGGTTTATTAATTCATGGGGAATGACTTTTCTGTATTATCAGGTTTCGTACCTTCTGTACGTGGCAGAATTGAGACCAAAATTGAGATAAACAAAAATATGATTCATTAAAACGCCCGTTATATAACACTTACTAAAATCATTATTGCCATTCATATATTATGCGAAATAACTCCACTGCAGTTTTTTTTTGTATGCGATGAATGCAAACAGAAGTTTATCGATTCAACGGTTCCATTCGTTTGATTTCGCTGCTTGTCGGTCCAAAGTTATATTGTCTTAAAAATAGTCACGTACAGTAAGTGTGACTGGGACTTGATAAGCTTGAAGTGATGTTGGTAAAAAATTCAGTCCTAGATATTATATAACATCCCATCAAAGCGTATATGCTGAGGTTGTGTGTATTTTTTTTAATTTCATCTCTTGAATGAACAAAAGCTACAAATGATTCTGAGATTTTCAATCAGTACTCGATGGATGTTCGGTCTCAAAAGAAGAAAGTGTAATAATTTGTTGTTAAGAGGCGAAATTGGAAGTAACCGTCTTAACAACTTCTAGTGATAGCCGAGACCAGCAGTGATCTTATATAAATGTCCTTGAATGACCGATAGGAAAATTCAGACGTCTAAGAAGAGCCTAATTACTGAGTCAGTCCAAATTGAACCACCGTGGATGCATGGATCTCATTTCATAAATCAGATTTTGGACACTTCACTTTCTATTGATACAGTAACCCAGGCATTGTTTGGGTAACAATTACCGACACCTGGCTCATTCCGAAATTAAATGCCGAAAAACATCGGTATATGTGCGGAATTTTTTTTATTTTTTGACCTATTTTGAAGTCATGCATTCTCTTCTTCTCATATTGATTCAGGATTGTTTTCCTTAGAAACTGAAATTCAAGTTATCCTGATTAAATTGGCACTAGTATATAACTTACTTATCTACAATCAATTTTGTCATACAAATAAGGGTTTTTCTCAAGAATCAAGGCAAGCATTTAATTAAGTAGGTCTCTATTATTTTATATTTGGTCACTGTTCCCTTTCGGTTAAATTTTGTTGTGACCTCGCCTGATCATCTATCTAAAGATGAACATATCCTTTATATATAAATATAAGCTCTAATCAAAGTGCTGATTAAAATCCCCTATGTATGCCAAATTCATGTACACTCAGATCACGAATCGCTTAAATAGCTCCTGTCTGCATCTGATAATGACTTCGTCTTGTTGAGAATTCATCAATCACACTTTCTACTTTCCACTCGTGTGGGTTTTCGACATACGCAAACTAAATTCTTTAAGCTGTACTGGTTAATATACCAAATGTAAATTCAAAAAGGAAAAAATACATTGAGCTTTATCCGCGAAGAATATTGATTTCATTTTCTCTTAAGGAACCTTCAACACAGTTTTTCAACAATGATTCACAAAAGTTATATTGACGACAAGCTTGCAACAGCAGTAAATAGATGTCTTAATTCAACTATATCCATGCGTGTAAATTTACGAGCCATAAGACGAACGATGCATTCATTTGTGCAATACTGTTAAAAATATATAACTATTAGGACATTGAAATGGATAATCAAATTATAATAATTTGAACATGCACAGTTTCAAATCAAACGGTTTTCTTGGCTGCTTGTCTCATGGCACATTGAGACAACAATCTACCTACATAGACTCACGAACAGAAGCCCACACAAATGGATTAAATCAAATAAAAATTAGCATTAAGTTTACTTTGTCCACTAACGCCGTGCATCCCATAACACAACACTGTGATATGACTTCAAGAAAAATAGTGTATATTACAACTCGATCTAAATGGCTTCAGCAAAATCATAACTTTGCTTCCCACCAAGATGTATTCAATTTGAAAATCCTGAAAATGAAATTTGCAACATCAGCTCTTGAACATTTATTTATTTATCGCATTGGTGTTTAACGTCATTCTCCAGGATATTTTCACTTATATTAAGTTTACGTTGTCAGAGTCTGGTGAAAATGCGGGAAGGAACCTCGTATAAACCACCGAGCGAACCCCGCAGCCGCTGGACAACTTTCATAATATAATGTACCCAATATACACGGGGGGATTCGAACCTATTCCCGCTTCTGGGGACCGATAGAGGCACGACACGTACCCGGTTTTTGTATAAGTAACAGTATAGTGTTGGAAAAGCGACTCTAATAATGTGTCAACAAAATTAAAATTGTCTTACTGGTTTGTTTGTTTGATTTTTCTTCGTTATGGTATTTCACAGATATGAGTCAAAACCCAGAAATAACCCTTTTGAATGCCTCTGTGATTTGTGTGTCACATCCAAATTCGGCTGATACTAATTATCTCTATATAATTATGTCGTGCTGACTCGCTGGTTAATGGTGGCCTAAAAATGTCAAAACCAGCTACAGATTAATTCCGGCAATCCCTTCCTGTTTTGTGTTAGTGTATGTTAAACCTGTCTTATATCCATCCACATGAACTATCCAGGTTCACCTAATTATATATATTTTTGTATAAATGTAGAGAAAGAAAATTGTGCTTGCCTCCGCTGGGATTCGAACTCGGATCTGGCTAGCAGGGCCAACGCTCTAACCGACTGAGCTATAGGCTTACTTTCCCATCCAAGTAACATAGTTAAAGGCATCCCATGCAAATTTAAAAAAAACCCTGTAAATTGGAAAGACATCCGGTGCCTCAAGAGAATATATGGTAATTTAGATTTGCCTTACTCTGGGCAAATGCTGTCTGTCTCTGACGGAAAGCAATCGTGGGATAAGTGGACGACTCAGTTCACAGCCATGCTACCAGCATGCCTGTCTCTCAATCAGGGACGCCGAAATATTTACTTTGTTCGACAGATTACCTGCACATTTTAATGTTTGAATAATTTCTGTTTAATGTAGTGGTATATAAATATTTTAGACGAACAATAACTTCATTTTTTCATTCATACAAAAATGTATCGCTATTCATAACTTGAACTTGCTCTTCTAGCCTCAGTTTTAAGGAAGCTGGTAGATATCAGTTTGTTTAGACACACCTATATTAACTGCGTGATAAAACAAGCTCTACAGAATCTACTCCGTGAAAATATATCATAGGCGGAGTGCCTGCAATATCATATCATGTAAGATTTTATCAAAGCTATATGTCCAATAACTCGAGTCATATAAAGCTCTCAGTTTTATATGGATAACTATGCGTTAGTATTCATGGCCAATCTTCAAGTTAGATATTTATCCTGGATAGATTTAGTTGAATAAAGACAACATCATGCTACATCATGTTTGCTTCCACTGAAATGTTTTTAGTAACTGTGTTCAAGATTCTTTAAGTGAAAGTGAGATCAATTTTCATCGCGGATGAAGCCCAAGTTTATTTTACTTTGTGAATTCGCATTTGTACAGCTTAAATAATCGAATTTGTCTATGTCGAAAGCCCACAGGAGTGGAAATTGAAAAGGTTGATTGATCAACTGGTAAGGAAGTAAAGACATTATCAGATACAGACAGGGCTCATAGGTTTATTACAGCGATTCGTGATCTGAGTGTTCATGGATTTGGCACACATAAGGGATTTCAATAGAGAGGGTACCTTAATTAGAGCCTATTTTAATATACAAAATATATGCTCTACTTTAGATCGATGATCTAGCGAGGTCATTACCACACATTACCAAACAATAGAATATAAGATAATACACGATACAGCGGGCTAAAAAGTACAGAATATGTTGATTTGACGAAGTGCTTTAAAGTGACTTCTTCTCCATATCGAGTGTCGTTAAAATATATGACAAATTGTGGCATATACGAAAAGCACCATGAATAAAAACCACTATCAAATAATAATAATTATAATAATAATAATAATATAATTATTTGGCATTATACACAGTTGATATTTCTAAACTCGAAATGTTTTCCAGTAAATGCCTTATATCGTTAATCGTCAGCCTTCTGTATTGAATCAGAAATTTATTTTTACACTTAGGTGTTTCCAATCACTTTGAAAAACGTAACGGCACTTAACTATATGGCAATTAATACATTTGTCCACATTGGTATAGCTGGATATTCCGGAACGGAAAATAATAGTTGCCGTAATATTACTACTTCGCTTGCTTCTTAGTTAACTGATCAAATATACGTTAAACTTCAAACTCGCTATCTAGGCCCTAATTCTATTCCAAAGGAAGATCATTCAAGGCTCATATTTAGTTGCAAATATACTTTGATGAGGTGTTATATAACCATGCCGATAATGAAGCAATGGGCTAGAACCAATTCATTCTGATCATATAACACTTATAATATGCCGTCAAATGAATGTAACTGTGTAGAGTAAATGTAATAATGCAAATAGTTCCTTCTCATTATTTACTCCTATGATAAATGTAATTCACACCGTTGGTAAAGTTGTCGAAGTTATAAATTGTCTATTTGTTTCAGTGAATTTAGAAAATACATTTCTTTTTTAGTTTTATTTGGTATTCTTTGCCTAAATCTTATTATTACAGTAAACAAGACACCACAACAAATCAGCTTCCTGACGCTGCCTTGCTCGGGAAGCTCCTGGGCACAGGAAACTCACACACAACAAACCACCCGTCTTTATCATTAATGCAGTGTATACGTAGTGAGTTGGATCGTAATTTCCGTACAACGCAGCACACTTCCTCCTTATATTTCTTACTCCATTAGAACAGAATAATGTAAATATGATCGTGACGTGATAATTACGAATTACTTCTTGCCAATAATTTGATCATCTACATGTTATATAACACTATATCAAAGCGTCTTTGCTTGTTCTGATTGTATTTCATTCGATTCATATCCTTCCTTGTCAAAGCAACGACCGAGTCTGGAATCGTTATGATTGGAATAAAATAATTATCTCCATCAAAAATTCGAATCAAAGTTCTGTTTCAATCAGACCATAGCGTATACGATTACAGATACTCAATTATTTTCTGAACAATGAGATATGACCGACTGAGATATTAGTGATATTAATGATATTAGTAAGGATAACAATTCTCAAACTTATCACTTGTTGTTTTTGTTTGAAACAGTTGTCAGCCATCTGGTTGTTATTTTGGCGCGTTTAAAGTAATAATTTCTGTAATAATGTTTTCCCTAAAAGAAAGAATAAACTGTACGTAATTGAGTGTGAAATTGCTATAATTGATATTACATTATTATATCAATAGAAGTATATATAAACAGTATACAAATGATGCAATCAAAATTTTCTTAATGTTTGAGAAAATAGAACAGTGATGTCTAGTGTTTTTCCTGTATTTCTTAGGGTCCTTCTTCTATTACGCTTTCATATGAGTGAAATAACCTTAAGTACGGTAAAACACGGACCAATGAATCAACTAATGTATGACGAGATCAAAGAATAGTGTATCCACAGTGCATAGATAACATGCAGTATCTTGATCTTAGTTAAGTTATTATTTCATTTCCGTTTTCTGGTTGTCTGTGAATTCAACCTTACATTTTTAGACCTTAATCATGTCAGTCTCACTTTGTTTTGACATAGCCCGGAATGTCTGTGTTACATAACAGCTCTAAATAGACCCATATTGGGTACTGCCGACCCTCAATCAGGTTTCATTTAGAAGAACCAATTTGGTCATTCATTTTATGTAGGTAATCAATATGGACGTTATCTTTTAAAAATGAGGAGTGAAAACGTGTAATTGCGTCATATTGGAGTGATTAGGTGTCGAGATACTGCATATATAGCTTAAATGTAAATGGATATGAGTTCGGGTTTTCCTGGTTCCATGTATTATAAACGTCTTATGGTCACGAGCTTCGTTTCTCTCCCCCAGACCATTATTTAACCAACCCTAAAATGTTGTCAGACTCAAGCAAGCGTGAGCTGAATAAATGTTTTTGCTCCAGCACAAATCCTGGCAACATATACATAAGCAAATACGGGCCTACCAATTCTCTATACCACCTCTTTACTTGAGTAAAAGGCCAGGCATATATATTTGATCACATTTGTGTTATAAGGGATATGTAATCTTAATATTTATTGTTTAAACGTCTGGGCTGGAATCTTTATATTCATTGCTTAAGTGTCTG
>JAVFBZ010179790.1:0-15479 GCA_032466195.1 Katharina tunicata
GTGATTAAGGGGTGGTGCGATTGAGATAGGCATAGTTCTGTGTTGAAGGGGTGGTGCCATGGACATAGTAATGTGTTGAAGGGGTGGTGCCATGGACATAGTAATGTGATGAAGGGGTGGTGCGATGGACATAGTAATGTGTTGAAGGGGTGGTGCCATAGGCATAGTAATGTGTTGAAGGGGTGGTGCCATGGACATAGGCATAGTAATGTGATGAAGGGGTGGTGCCATAGACATAGGCATATTAATGTGATGAAGGGGTGGTGCCATGGACATAAGCATAGTAATGTGATGAAGGGGTGGTGCCATAGGCATAGTAATGTGATAAAGGGGTGGTGCCATGGACATAGGCATAGTAATGTGCTGAAGGGGTGGTGCCATGGACATAGACATAGTAATGTGATGAAGGGGTGGTGCCATGGACATAGGCATAGTAATGTGATGAAGGGGTGGTGCCATGGACATAGGCATAGTAATGTGATAAAGGGGTGGTGCCATGGACATAGGCATAGTAATGTGTTGAAGGGGTGGTGCCATGGACATAGGCCTAGTAATGTGATGACGGGGTGGTGCCATGGACATAGGCATAGTAATGTGGTGAAGGGGTGGTGCCATGGACTTAGGCATAGTAATGTGTTGAAGGAGTGGTGCCATGTCGCAGTTGGTTGAGTGTTATCGCGGGGTGGTTTTATGAAGTTTCCACCGGCCAGGCAATGTCGTCATATGAGTGAAATACCCTTGAGTGTTAAACACCAATCAAATAAATGTTATTTAAGCACGTTTCTATTTACTTAACACCAATGAATTAGATATAAATAAATAGAAATATGCTTAACAGAGAAACTTATGAGGCTATCCACCAAAGAATTGAAAAGCATTGTTTGATGGAAAATGTATTTTTTAAATTGTGTTTAGCTTCGTATTTACTGGTGTTTCACTTATGTGGCACTTTGTTGCTTGTTTATGGTTAAAACTGAGGAAAAAACTCTTAAAAACCACCCTGAGATCTCCGCAGGCACCGGAAAGCTTCTCCTATATAGCTATAGGGTGGACAGGGCAATTGAAACCTTTCTCTGGTACAGGAAAGTGGACTAGAAAGTTTGATAGATTTTGATGTTGAATATTCTTGCAGCATGAATACAGATTTTAGTACACCAAAGTCTTTTAAATACAACAGGTCCACTCAAAAATTACCAGGTAGTCTTTTTATGTCAAAAAAGTTTTCTCAATTCTGTGGGATATTGCTGCTGATTCAATTTTAGTACTTTCAAAACATTTCAGCTTTATATTTTCATTTCTTCAGGATTTGGGTGTTTCTAAAGTGGGTCATCTGAAGAGAATTCAACATGGCATCAAAGATCTGATCACTAGAAGTGCCGCTTACGAACGAACCACCAGCTGTAGCACGTGATCTCACGCAGTTATCTTCCCCATATTTCTTCGTCATGTTCCTATCTTTGATATTACTCACTGCTCTCAGCAGATATGAAGGTTGTGAAGGCTGATAACAATTCTCAAGTTCATTGATCTTTCGTCTGACAGGACCCAAATTCAATTGTAAAAAAAGAATGAATCCCATTGAAATTGCTGGACAGACAAGATCCCAAAGTCATTTGTGGAAAGAATAGATTCCAAGGTGAAAGATCCAATTCATGGATCACAGGGCTTTAGGTAGAGAAGGAAAAAAGATATATACCAAGGTCACACTGTAAGGTGTGATAAATCATAATACTGCTAAGAGAAGAATAAACCCCAAGGTCCTTGATGGGAAAGATCTCAAGGTCATTGGTATAAAGAAAAGGCCTAGAAAAGGGTATTGGCCTAAAGGAGATGTCTCAAGGTCATTGATCTAAAGGAAAGATTCCATGGTCAATGAATGAAAGAATACATACATGTACTTATGATACCAAGGCCTATGGTAGCAAATGACAGATCTGAAAGCCAATGGTTAAAAAGAATAGACCTTAGGTCAGTGCTAGTCAAGATATTTGTTGACATGGTGGAGTTCAATTGTATCCGGTTGATATGACCCCTTGTCTGAGGCTAATAGAATCTGGATGATATGGCCCTTTGTTTGAGGTCAATGGAATCTGGACGATATGGCCCCTTATTTGAGGTCAACGGAATCTGGATGATGTGGCCCCTTATTTGAGGTCAATGGAATCTGGACTATATATGGACCCTTTTTTGAGGTCAACGGAATCTGGACGATGTGGCCCCTTGTTTGAGGTCAATGGAATCTGGAAGATATGGCCCCTTGTTTGAGGTCAATGGAATCTGGAAGATATGGCCCCTTATTTGAGGTCAACGGAATCTGGACGATGTGGCCCCTTGTTTGAGGTCAATGGAATCTGGAAGATATAGCCCCTTGTTTGAGGTCAATGGAATCTGGAAGATATGGCCCCTTGCTTGAAGTCAACGGAATCTGGATGATATGGCCCCTCGTTTGAGGTCAATTGAATCTAGATGATATGGCCCATTGACAGCTACTATGTTTGAGGTTTGGGTTATAAAGTATATTGAATGGCAAAGTACTCATACCAGAGGAGTGACTGTCAGGGCTGTTTTCTGAATACACTTGATAAATGTATCAGGTCTATATATTGAAACGAGAAAATTTACAGCTCCAAACCATTTTTCAAAAACGACTTGGTATTTTCTACTTAAAAAAATAATTATTCTATGAAAATTTATCTGTGCCCAATATAAAGCACCCTATTATTTTGTTTTATGCCATTTTTGTTTCTTTTCAGTGTTAATTGTGACATTGACTTGTTTTGTTATTTCAAAAAACCTGTATAAACCAAATATTTTTTTGAGGTTACGCTTTACATTTCAGATTTGGATACAATTTTTTCATGGTCAATTTATCAAATTTAGTTCTTGGACTTCTTTTGAACTTGAGTTTGGTTGTTTTGGACATTTAAATGTCAGATACACACCCAAAATTAGTATTTTGTGTTACCACAGTCACACTAGCTGAGTACAAGTTAGAGGTTTCCCGTTAATTCTGCCCCTAAATTGTAAGTCAAGTGAAAGATTTAAAATAATGAAAAACCTGAAAATTTACAATTCTGCCCGAATATTTTATTGATGATGTGTCAATTTGCTGTCAAATCTTGGCCATGCTTTGAGGTACCAAGGCTTCTCCAAGTCATTGGTTATATTAACCCTGCCCATCACAAGATACAAAATGTTGATTCGTTACATAGAAGGGTGGATCACAGACTTTGTTGATACATACCAGGCTACTTGGCCTGAACTTCTTTACATTGAATTCTAACTATGGCAGGATTTCCCCTTGGCCGTCCTGGCTGACACAATCTACAAAACTTTTTAAAATCGAAGCAACCCTAATTTTGGGTGTGTGTCTGATGGTGAACAATGTATCAAATTACAGCCTATTTCTATATTAGTAATTTTTGTTGTTGTTGTTGTAATTTAACTGTTTTGGCTGAATTAAGGACACCAAAGATGACGCAGACAGCTCTCTTGTTTTCTTGCAATTGGCAATTTTGTTTTTTCATTTTTACAACCTGTGTAATTTTTCATTTTTCTTCTGTCATGAAAACTACATACTTATATCTAGTGCTGATAGCAACCAATTATTTATTTGTGTCCATGACAACATAAAACCATTTTATAACAAAGTTATGGTGCAAGTTTTGAAATGAAAGCAAAGTGTCTTTATAAATGCAAATGTTTATGTTGAATTTGTAGTTTAAATAGTTTGGTTGTTCATGTATCGAGTTATTGTGTTCTATTGTTAATGTAAAAATTTACCTTTAACTATATAAAAAAAATCAAATACTCCATGTTGTTGTTGCTAATTTTCTATGAGAAATTAATTTTCCATAAAGATCTACTTTTCATATGAATGTTTCTATTTATATGTTTTAGAAGTTTGTCAAATTCATATTACTACTCATCAATATCTACTTTTATATTGTATCATATTTGTGAATAATCTTTGAGAAAAGATTTTCTCATTCTCTTATTTATATATTCAAAGTGTTCATGTTTGATTAATAAATGCACCTTTTTGAGATGTTTTCATATAGAACTACACACTCTATTTTCTATACGATGTGAAGAAGTCTTTTGTGAATTTCTACACGTTCTTTGTCTCATATAAAGGCTGGTCTCAGTATTTAATATTGTCTATAATAAGTGTTAGAAATGTGAAGAAATTGTGAAACCATCTAACGTTTTGAACAGTCTTCAGTTTTGATTTCCTTATTGACATGGTAGAAGTCGCTGAGGCATCTCCTGGACTGCCTAGTCTCCTTCACTCTACCCAGTATAGGTTCAAATCCCCTTATTAGCCTTAGGTAGGGGTATTTAGGGGAGGTTCCGAGGTGGGGGTGTCGGGAAGCTTACCATGTCTCTTCTGAATTTTTACGATACACAAACAATGCAAAGTTAGGCTGGACTAATTGGGTAGGGCTTTATAGGCTGTCCAAAATCATTACTAATTTCAAATTTTGAGCAATATTTATGACAAGTCTGTGTAACATATTGTAAAACCTGGATACATTGAGAATGACTTTCCCACCCGTGTTGTGCTATTTTTTTTATAATAATTATCCCACCAATTATCTCCCCTTTCAAAATTTAAGTAGTACCTACTGCTACTAACTTGTGATATATACTTTTCTTTTGTCTTACCAGTTCAGAGAGCTAAATATTGATTACCGCATCTGTAATGTTGCTTGTATATTTTCATGGCATTGATACCGGTGAATTTTGCCACCCTTTCTAACAATACAATATTTTTCTTTACATTTCTTAGATTTTTATGCAGATGTTTTTCTCTCTGTGCTTTTTCAAATTACGAGATGACTGTGGATGTTTGTTTTTACAGTGTTGTTTTGTCTGGAGTAGTCCTTATAACAGTCTCTTGCTGGGGAATTTCACCCATCTTCGATAGCCAAGAGTTTAATTGAAATACCGAGATACTCTACATTACATCCCTTGGCTTATTGAAGCCATAAAACCAGAATATAAATCCACGCAATTGATTGGCTGCCTCAGAAATTGTAGGCACCAATCAGATAGCACATTACAGAAATACTTCACTACAGTCGAGAAGGGGGCTAGTGTCTTTAATGAAAGTTGCAGGGACTGTCTTGTGATATTTTTTTAGAAAAGGAGATGGTAAATGTTTTTTGATTGTTAAGAATCTGTGTTTTTTGTCAACTTTTGAAAACTGAATATCTCGCAAAATTTTATGTGAGCTTTTCGACCGAGTAATTTAGGTGATGCCATATTGACCCTTTGAAAGTTTTAAGCCCAATCAGATTGGTTGAATCTAATTTTAACATGGGGAGTTAACTCGTACTTGATCACCTCATTCAACAGACTGTACATTCTACTGTAATACGCTTGATCCGCCAAGGGTTATAATGAAGAGTAGTTCGAAATAAAACCCATGGTTAGCGAAGATGTCTTTGAGCATCAGAACCCTGATGTGTGCTTAGTGTCGTGTTAACCATCTTGCCCTCTATCGAGTGTCTGGGGGCGGGGTTTGCCATTTGGCTGGCAAGCTGTCATGTGAGCCAAATAACCATAATTATGACCTAAACCCCCAGTCGACAAACAATCAATCGACCATACAGTCAGTTGTAGAACAATTTGTCTATGAGCACTGATGAAATGTATTTTATTGGTTGATCTGTCTCGGCACTGGATTGCTGAATCAGTATCCTCACACATTCCAAAGCTTGACCTGAATTATGTAAGGAATGTTTTCAGGTAAAGGTCATTCAAATTAAAGTGCAAATGGAAAATGGTTGAGTCAGGCATTCTTTGATGTGTTTTGGTTGTACTTCAGAGTATTTCACTTACATGAAAGAATGTAAGAACACACATCAAAGAATGCCTGGCTCAACCAACACACATCAAAGAATGCCTGACTCAACCAACACACATCAAAGAATGTCTGACTCAACCAACACACATCAAAGAATGTCTGACTCAACCAACACACATCAAAGAATGCCTGACTAAACCAACACACATCAAAGAATGCCTGACTCAACCAACACACATCAAAGAATGTCTGACTCAACCAACACACGTCAAAGAATGACTGACTCAACCAACACACATCAAGGAATGCCTGACTTTTTGTTATTTCTGAAATTGTTTCATTTTTGCTTGCAGCAGTCTTTGCATGCACTAGTCCATGATTCATGCAATCTGATCAAGCGAAAACTCCTACAAATGACGAAAAAAAGACAGATATCTGAGTCCTCTTGGGGACATGTTTTCCACTTGATTTTGGGGTTCAAAGTTTGATCAATCAAGCAATAATATCTTAACTGGGAATTATGTACAATAAAGTGCCTCGTATATGAAATAATTGTTCATACGGGGAAAACTCAGTGGAAACGTATGGAACGTGCACTGTCTGTTTTTAGTGGGTCCTGTTCAAAATGTCTCCATGAGGCCTCAGAGATCTGTCTTGTTCTCGTCATACATACAAGATCTCGCGTGATGTTCACAAAAGTATGAACAACCAATCAAAAATCACTGTAACACATGTATTTTTAGGAACAGTGAATAGAGTAGGCCTTTCATGATTGGCTTAAAACTCCTTATTGGGTCTCCGGAGAGATTCTGGTTTCTGAGGTTAAAGCACAACATTAACATGTACAACTAGCTGAGACTGTGTTTAAATTGTTCTGCTTTAAAATAAAATATTTATAGATATATGAAAAAATGTTACTAGTGCGATAAAATCTGGCAAATTGAATACGGCAAATTAATTTGTCTCTAAAACATACATAAGATGATTCAGTAAATATTAAAGACAATTTAATTCTTGTTTTTATGTTAGTTTGTAAATTTTTGCTCTGTCTGATAACACTTTTCATTTTCTGTATGCACTTTGAAATTTATTTGACATTTTTTCGGAATGGCATTAGCTGGTCATTTTTTTTTTACAGTTGAACTTATACATTGTTTATTTCTAATTATTTTCATTATTGTTATTTGTAAGGATAGTCCAGACACTTACTGATGTGTTTATTGTCGACGATTTGACTGCCTGCCTGCTTGATGTATGATTAATATGAATATCTAATTCACAGTGTAAAAAAATGTGTCTGTATTTTCATACTTGTAACTCTTTTCATGCAATCTTGTAATATCTGTTTTTTCTAATTACCCGCATTTTAATTTGAATTGAACAACATGTAAACATTTTAGCTGTTATTTTTTCTTGGTGGTTATATTAATAAATTGAAAATTGAAGAAGAAATAAAAAATTAGGAAGATGCAATTAAAACTACATTCCATTTTGAGTAGGACTTTTTGTACACTTTGCTTCATTTTTCTTGTTCTATTACCACTAGTTGTTGTTTTTTTGTGATAATGTGTCCTGTTTTTGTAAGCTTCTAGAATGATAAATAAAACAAGACTTTTCAGTTAAAAGTTGTTTTACAACTAAGTATTTTGGTACAAAAATTTATATAAAATTTGCCTTGTAAAATTATTTTCTATCAATTGACCTGTCTACTTTCAAAAACCATACTAGCTTAATGTTTCTATACATGTACAATGATCTGTTCTCCTATTTTATTTTTGAATTTGGTGTTAACTCACACCCAATACATACATGGGGTTTGGGGATTTGATTTACGTAAAATGTTCTTATCTTATGTATTTAATACTCTTTGATTGATTGTGGTTGAATTGTTTGTAGATGATTTGAATATGATAAAAAATTTGATATGACAATTTCACATGGGTACATGTCGGATTTTCAGGGTTAACCAAATCTTTCACCCCTGTTCTATCAAAATAGTAATTCCATACTCTGCATTCTGTTACATTGGATGTCTGTGTATTCAGTACATGAGGGGAAGTGTGGTATTTAAAGTGATGCATTTACATTAACAGTACCAATCTAAGCCACAATGCATTTTTGACTGTCGTCAGTTGTAACCCATATAAACAGTAGAATATTGTGTTGTGGAGCAAGTGACCAACAGGTTTATTTGGTATCAATTAGGGTAAAGCATTCTTAGCTAGTGTGTTTCCAGATTATATTCATGCCGTCATACTTAGCACTGGAGGAACATTATCTTTCCAACAGCAAAAACACTTAAGTGACTTCACATTTTTGGTTGTGTTAAAGAGTTGGTGTCTACTGATGAAATTCACAGCGAAATTAAACACCAATCAATCAATCTTAGCTAGAACTGACCAGTTCTGAAAATTCTACACTGATTTTGTTGGCTAAAACAGACAGCTTCTGAAAATTCTTTGCTGGTTTTCTTAGCTACAACAGACTACATGTAGTTCTACGCGGTTTGGCCTGGCTCCGCAATGTTCAGTTTTCTGCAGTTACTCTTTTTTTTCCGGACTTGAAGAAACATGCTTGTTTACCGGTAAACTGCCTGATCAAGATATAGCACTGTTGTTCCAAATCATGTATCTTGGTTTATCTTTACTTGTGATCATCGTTGGTAATAACCCTGTTGTATTAACATGATTGTGGATTTTGATATAACACTGCCCTGTTTTTCCCAAAGTCTTTCAATATTTGTACGATCATCGACCCTAACATAGGACACCTTTGCATATTGTCTTTTCTTGTGGTTGTGTTTAAAAAATATATCTGATTAATGGGTAAGGCTTTTCTACAGCAAATCCTTTCATGTCAATTGCAACGTTTTCAAAACCCAAGTCATTGCTTCTTGTGTTTAATACAAATAGTTCAATTTTGATTGTCTATTTTCTACATCTTCACGAGTGTTTGACCTGTTATACTTTTTATATAAATGTTTCACATTCTTTCATTTCAAACTTTGTGATTTTTCTTTCTGAATAATGAAAATTTAGGAATTTTTTTTTAAATTTTACATGACTATCTTTTCCATTGTTCATTAAAAATACTTGACTTAAATTGTTTATTGTCTTGTTTTTTAACAGTCCTATGGGACACATTCCTCCAGAAAGTAAAGCGATCAGTAGTTCCACAGATCAGTTTGGAGTTACATAGAATAAGAGAAACTGATTTTGTAGAGAGAAAATTATATACATTCATCTGATCAACAATTATAAAACAAACAAAATAGTGTTCGTTTGACTTGGATTTTACACCGTTTATTCACTCCCATGACAGCATATCAGCCCAATAGGTGGAGGAATCCATCCTAAATGACACCTCAAAACTTTTACATGACAAAAAAAATAAAAAATTGGCTTCCTGATGCTTCTTAGTTCATAGAGCACCAGGGCACACGAGACTCCCACCCCTAATGAATTAATAAACAAAACTGTCTTTATGCATTCAAACTTAAATTATATTATATGGGCTCCAACCTAAAAAAACCCACCACATGTATTTAATGAACATGTATCTATATCCTGAAGACTTTTATAAGGTCTGAATATTACAGAGACATAATTATGGCCCTTCTCTGAGGTTCCTTTTCGCTGGCTTACCATTTGTATCTCCGACACTGATGCAACTTTGCCTTCTGTTTTAATAACAAATACTTTTCATATCCATGAATGCAACAAATAAGTCTTCAGAAATATTTGGGCCATGGCATGTTTGTTGTCCAAGGTTAATTTATGAACAAAAACATGACGGATGGATTTTCAATTCTGGGTACTGTATATTATAGTTTTTGATATAATAAATATACCAAGAAGTTGAAAATCCATCTTAGTCATGTTTTTGTTATGTACCCAGCTTCTTAATGCTGCCTAAACAAGGGTTCAGTTAAGAGCACAGACGCTTGTATCTAGTGAATAATCTCGGAAAACTCATTACAATAGGCTGGACTAGCCCTCTATACACACAGTAGTCCAGCTTAGTGTAATGAGTTTTCCGCGATTATTCACTAGATACAAGCGTCTGTGGTTAAGAGTATACATTTACGTTTCCATTCGTGCAGATGCGGTAAAGTTTGTTTTTTCCATTTATCCGATTGTCCGTAAGCAGAGCAGAATTGCATTTGTTCCGCATACGTAAACGGATCGATCCATACAGTTTGCCGTATCCATACAAAGTGAAACACTTGCTGTAGTCAGTTGGCACGATTTTTTTTCCCGTACCTCTACAGATTAATTCCGAGAATGGTTCAGAGCTTCTCTGATGTGTATTTTACGCTTGCATACAAGAAATTGATACGGTCTATCTAATCAAGGTTAAATTTAAACAGATGAGAAAGCAACTGTTTTGCCTTCACTTGATAAGTTATTTGGTGGTTAACGTTGTACTCCAAGCTATTTCACATATGACTGCGTTGCTTGTGTATCGTGAAAAACCCTCGTAAATATCACCCAGCAAACTTCGCAGCCACCAGATTCCCTTTTATACCTTCAGTCCACAGAGGGTATGAACCCTATTTCCGGGTACAATGAAGGGGACTCGGCAGCTTAACCTAAACCACGGTGCGGTTCGACTGGATAAGACGGCCATTAAATTATGATGGAAGTTACAAATATTTGGTTAAATATGCTAAGACTTAATACCATACAACGCTCATCCATCTACTACCGGACATCGACGTGAAAACAAACAAAATCAGTAATGGGGTGTAGTTGATTTATGTACGTTCTTGTCAATTTTTTTTCTTTTATTTGATCGATCATTGGCGAGGAGTTCCACACTTTTCAATCATTAAGTTCTAGCCTTGTTCGGCATACATTATATGTTAAAAAAAAATTAATAAAAATAAGACAAATAAAGTTAAATAATTTTTTAATACACCTAGAGCTCCATTTTACATGTCGTGAGATGTGGCGATGTAACCACTGTAAATACATCATCATACAGCTCAGTGTTTGTAACGCGTTTGATTCCTCCAGGTTACAGGTACACGGAGGACTTGCCAAGGGAGGCAACTCTCCAGTCAAGGGAAACAACTCTCCATCCATATCCAACTTTCTTCAATTCAGGTTGATTTATACAACTGTTTAAGAACAGACAATTATCTTAGACTACAAAATACCAGTGAGTAATAAAATTGACTCCCAAAATACAGCAGTTCTGCGAGCATAGATATCAACATTTAAAAGGGTACGACAATTACCCAAGTGAATTATTTAGGTGACAATAATAGCACACAAATGGAACAAGATACACGTGGCTGCGTCTGGTTGTAGCTCTATAGTCGCCTTCTGGTAAACAGGGGAATATCCCAAAGCACTGTAGTTGGTTAAGTCCAGGTTTATTTTGATTGACACCAGACAATGGCACTAAAAAGCATTCAATCAGTTTCAGCTCCCGATAATATATATAATATACTCCACTACACTAGACGAAAAAAATTAAGACGAATATCAATAATGCACAATATATATATAGAATTGGTCGACTAAGCTTAGAAGACCTCCGTTAAGTTCGGACCAGGCTTTGGCCAAAAGTTCAGGCCAATTTAATTGGATGCCTGGAAATTTCACTGCGATGATTTCCTCGCTTCACTCACTGCATCAGAAACTTCTAGAATGATAAACGCTGCTCACAAAAACCTCGGATAAATCGCTGCTTCAAATAAGAGCCTCGTAGTAATCCTGGAAATCGTAGCTGCTATCAAGTGACAGGGAAAATATCGCAATATGGCTGCCTTATTAAATCAGGTCGGCAACATTCATGGGCATTTCTTGAATGGTTGTATTGTAGAACTGTTCTATGTCGTGCAGAGTACGAACGTCATCAACAGTCACGAAGTTTACAGCAACTCCTTTACGGCCAAAACGACCTCCACGTCCAATTCTATAGAGAAAAAACAAAGAAATTTGTCAGTTTATTTTTTAGTCAAAGCGGTTGATTTGATTTTGTCAGCTGCATTGTGAGGTATTTCACTGAATGCAGGGCAAAGGCACTGCTCAGGTTAGGAGGGAAACCTAAGTGTTTAGGCAGGATTAGCTGTCAGATCAATTCAAGACTACCACACCATGGCCACAAAAAGTGTGCAGTGTTAGTTTTAGATGTACTTGCTTTCAAAGAATAGAACTTTGGCATAAAATCTTGAGCGTATTATTGGCCTTTAGTTTATACACATTAAGCATGAAACAGTTTGACATACACCAAATTCGACCATTTTACCACTAAACAAACTACATGTTATGCTAAAAAGAGTTGAAACAAATGTTGAAATTTATGAAGATCAGGCTTAAAACTGCCAGAATTTTTGTTTAGTTCCAAACTCACTTTTATGAATTCAATAAATTTCTTAAAAACTTGGAATTTGTTGAGGATTTAGGGAAGGTAATGCAGTCTATTGCGCATATTAACCCTCAGTGTCATTACTCTGAACTGTATGTAGCAGCTGTCAATTAAGAACATCCAATCAACGATGCCAAGTTCGGATATTCACTGTGGCATTGAAAGACCAGACTGCAGACACACAATGCTGGTTATTTACCATTGCATGCAATATTAGTTTCCTTCCAAAAACCTACTGATTTTTTGGGGAAGTCTAGATTTTGTTGGTTAGATTTCCTTTAGCGAAAAAGTTACCGGTACTACAATGTACACCTTGAAGAAAACAGGAGGCTACAGTTGACTGGATCCTGATGCCCGTAATGTCAGTCAGCCCAAACGATCAGTCTGTTATGCTGTGCCAAATTTCAGACCACAGGCTACTTTCAGGTTTTGCCAAGCACTCTTTTTCAGTCAAAATTGGCTACGTGAAATATTCCAGAAGTGAGAATTAAGGCGAACATACCTGTGGATGTAGTTTTCTCTGTTGGTGGGCAGGTCATAATTAATGACCAGAGAGACTTGCTGCACATCAATCCCTCGAGCCAGAAGATCAGTGGTAATGAGAACACGGCTAGATCCAGAACGGAACTCTCTCATAATCACATCTCGCTCCTTCTGGTCCATATCTCCATGCTGCAAACAAACAAAATACACAAGATTCAGGAGTTACAACGCGGCTAGAGGGGGCATCCAAAAACGGATTTTAAAGAGTTTATTTGTAATGAAACAGATTATTTGGAGTTTTACATCCGGCTCAAGGGTATTTCACTTATATGACAGTGATTTTTTTAGACCGAAACCTTGACAGTAACACAACCAAATAATGTGAAGTCACTTTCACTGTTGGATTGATAATGTTCCTAAAGTAAATTGTATGTTACACTGTAACGATAAACAAAAACCATATGCATTTTCATACTCAGGAATGGCTTTTGATTGATGTATTTACATAAGTACAAAAGACATTTAAAAAAGAAATGTGAACCGTTATGATGTAATGGAAGCCATATTCCTCCAGTAAAGCTCTCACCAACATACTGCCCTATAGCCAAAGGGTTTAGAATTTTTCCAAGATTTTAAATTATTAGGTCGATAAGTAAATTTCCAAGCTTGTACATTCAATTAGTTTGTTGAATAACTAACCGCAACTAATAGCCAGCATCTAATCCCTTAAACCAGTTTAACCCTTTCACTGCTAGAGGTAAACCCACCCCCTGCGCTAGGCTTTTTTTTTTTTTTTTAGAAAAAAAGGTGATTTTGAAATAAACACCAAAAAATACTTATAAAAGCTTTTTGGGAAATTCTTTTTGTGTGTTGGGGTGGGCAAGAGGAAAAAATTGAATTTTGGAACTTTGCATAATCAGGTGTCACGTGACCCCTTGGCGGCCATTTATTGAGTACCCAGTTAAGAGCATTTTAGTGACATTTTATTATACCAGGTACTACCGGCTATACGCAATGAAATGGTTAAACCTGAAAACGGTTTACTTTCAGCAGTGTTTAATCAGAAAGGGTGACACTCATCAGAAAATTCAGTCCGCCCGTCACCAGGTATTCATCAATTTAGTACTACTGCTGATTTACCTGCTAAATCTATGTAAAGCCAGCCACTGTTTGGGCTCAAATTGAGTGGGAATTTTGTACACTCAACCCAGCAACTCTTATAGCCACTAAGAACTTGGAAATTCTTGTATGGTGTGTCTAGTTAACAACTACCTCAATGCCCTTACCATAGCAGAAACAGTGAAATCTCTTCCCTGCATTTTTTCAAGAAGCCAGTCGACTTTCCGTCTGGTATTGAGGAAAATTACAGCCTGAGTTATAGTCAGAGTCTCGTACAAGTCACACAGCGTCTCCAGTTTCCATTCCTGAATTGAAAAAAAGTTTTTAAAAATAATCACAGTTCTTTTTACAGAGGGAGGTTTGCAGGACATTTTTAAACACAAACTGAATATTTCTGTTTAAGAAATAAGTTTTGATGCATGCTCCAATAGGCCTTCAGAGGTCTCATCTTTTTTAAGGGCACAGCAGTTACCACAACGTAGCTGGCAGTTTTACTATTACATTCAAAACAGGTGATGATCCATGATGTAGACACATTAGCAGCATTATCTATATGACACTTATATGACAGCAGGCCAGCCCAATTGGTGAAGGAAACCACCGTACATGAGGCTTTAAACATGCAAGACAGAACAAGCATAATATTAACAAAACAGGACACCACAGCAAATCGGCATGCTGTGTGCTTTAGCTCAGAGAGCACCAGTGCGCAGGAGACTTCCACCTGACCACAAAAAAAGAATTAAAAATATAACTGTTACAGGAATAGGTTTTTGATTGAAGTTAAGTCTTGATGAAACCCCTACCCCTTGATTAACTGAAATATTAGGGTCAAATTCAACAATACAATGACAGATCATACAGCCATTTATCAGACCATTTATGGAGATCCCAAAATATCTCAATTATTATAAAACTTAAGGATTTTTGTATTCTAAGAAAGTTGTATATCCATCAAAGTTGTGTCTTATTGCGTTCCCAGCTTCCAAATGCCACTAAAATGTGTTCTCTTTAACAGCTACTTCCTTCACGAGTATTTGTTTTTATTTATTTACCTCTTTCTCAACTTGTATGTAGAACTGTTTGATACCCTCTAGGGTGAGCTCCTCTTTCTTGACCAGAATGAGTTTAGGGTCTCTCATGAAGCGTTTTGTAACCTCCAGTACGTCAACGGGCATCGTGGCAGACAACAGGATAACCTATGGGGGGGGGAAAAACAAGTTTAAACATCACCATTTCAGTCAATATGTAGAATATATAGTCAAAACCATAGTCAGTTGATTTGTTTATGTATTTGATTAGTAATCAATGAAGTACTCAACTTATGAGGACTTTGTGTTACCTATGAAAGAAAAAAAAACACACACCAAGAAACATCATAAAAACAAGCCCACCATCTTCGCAGCCAATGATTGTTTGGGATTTTAAACCACCCTAAGTTACACCGGCAACACAAAAGATACCACAATACCAATTTACAAGACACCACAACAAATCAGTTTCCTGACACTCCTTAGCTCTGAGAGCACCAAGGCAGATGCGGCTCCCACCCCAACCACCCCCAGGGTATAGACTACTCCCACTAAGAAGCCCCTAAAGTAAAAAATACTTGGCAACAAGGCTGCCAAAGAGCTCGCCTGTTCCGCCAATGAAAAGGGATTACATTCTTATGGTCTTTAAGGTTACA
>JAVFBZ010179801.1:0-11173 GCA_032466195.1 Katharina tunicata
CTCCACCCGACCACCCACTTCTTAATGAAGAAAACCTACCCCAGCCCCAAGGGCAACAAAGTGACTTGCCAGGAGAATTCTAGGACAAAATAGGGCCCTCTGGCTAATGCTTCCTTGCTATTTATAAAATACAATTTTACAAATGTAAACTAATTTACAATGAAATATTTTTGTGTCGTTAAGAAAGTGATGGTTAAAATTTTTTTGTTTTTTCTTTATAAACGACACAAAGAAATATTTCATTGTGATCAGCTTTAGGAATTGTATGAATGAGGTATCTGGTAAAGCCAGGCTAGACCATCCCAGTTACAGTACATGTACATGACATTTTACATCTACATGTCATGTATACTTACATACTGTACATACGTGAAGGTCACTCCTGGCTTGATTGATTGGTTTTACGCCTTGCCCAAGGGTATTTCAGTTGTATGGTGGCGCAGTATTCCAACAGTAGACAAAGACTTTTAATACAACCATAAAAGGTGTACTCGCTTAAGTGTTGTCACTGTTGGAAGGTAATGTTCAACTTCCTCCAGTGCTAAGTATGACAGCATGAATATAATCTGAAAACAAACTGCCCTTAGCCAGAGGGCTTCACCCCTGGAAAATCATGCAACCATACAGCCATAGTTCGAGTGAAATCACATGCCTTGGGGAGAAATTTTTGAAAATAATGTATGTGTCTAACAGTGTATGTAGAATTTGGGGAGAAATTATCATTCTGTAATTGTGAGAAATTTTAAAATATTTTCAGGGGTGATGAAGGTTTGTGTGTTTGTTTTTATACTTGGGCCGTACTTAATGTTATTTCCCTCATATAATGGCGAGTCAGTCCAATAGATGAAGGAAACCACCCTTGGTGTCACAGGCAATTCTAAAATAGAGACTGAATCAAACCAACTGTTGATTCTTTTGACTCTAAGGTATTGACTAGCCATCTTGTTCACCTAGGCTAGACAGATTCAAAATTATCCAATATTTTTGGAATTGATTGCACAGCAAATGAAGCATAATAATTTTTTTTTATTTTAAATAGTTTGAAAAGACTACAGCCCAGAGGACTGGAATGATCGTTGTTGTTGTCCACCACATTTAGTGCCTGAGGACAGAGGACAGTCCCTGAAGACAGGTGGGTGGTCAAGTAGAGGTCAAACCAGACACATGTTAAACACTATCTGATTTCAGTCAAATGCTTAGGCCTTTTCATAACCAGTAAAAACTTTCACAAAATATTCCCAGGTTACAGTCACAAAAAAAAAAAAGCCTGAAAAAACTAGTTTATAGCCACAGCTCTGCAAAGATTTGTGACTTGTTTGGTAAGCATTTAGATTGATTGATTGATTGATTGATTAATTGATTGGTGTTTAATGCCTTGCTCAAGGGTATTTCACTTATATAATGATGGTGGTGTACTCCAACAGAAGATGTCGACTCTGTCTCTAACACAACCATTAAATGTGAAGTCACTTAAGTGTTATCGATGTTGGAAAGATACATGTAATGTTCATCCAGTGTTAAGTATGACAGCATGAATATAAAATGGAAACATCCAACTTACAACTTCACCTACCCTTAATCCTCAACAAATTTGTCCTCTAAGGGCACAAACTTTACATAATTTATTGAATGTTTAACTGTGAATTTAGAACTAAAACTTACATTCTCTGGTAATTTAAAGTCTGAACTTCTCGAAAATTTCAAGTTTGCATGTCAACACTTCTTACCCTTTGCATAAAATGTAGTTTTATAAGTCGTAAAGGGGGTGGAATTTGTCGAGCATTGAGGGTATTTTATTTTGCTTCAACTATATTTTTTACTGTAGGGGCCTGACTACAATAGTTTTGTAAAAAATATCTCTGGTTGTGAAAGTTTGACTGAAATCCAATAGTGTTTAATCTACATGTAGTTTGACCAGACCACTAGTCCACCAACCACTGGAATTAAAATGTATACCCTAAATCACCTAATATTTAAAATACAAATTTACTTTGAAAGCTATGTAAGTGACTCTGATGACAATGTTGCTGTTGGGAAGATTTAGGATTTTACAGAAAACATAAATTTGTTTGTTTACATGCCATAACACTTTCACAATGTGCAAAAAGGTGACACCGATAGGTGGTTGAAATTATAGGTGATTTAGGATACATGTGTTCCATGTAGATGTACATGTCATTCATCTAGTACATGTATATAACATAATATACAGTGTAAAGATATTGTCACACGAAGCCGACTGGATCCGACAACGAATAATTGGCTACAGTCGGCGTGGTGGGACATGCCGTCCAATGCAGTCGCAGAAAATCGGGATGTGACATGAACACTGCTGACTGCTTCAGACTAGTCACGATTGTACAAGACTGTCCAGTCGCAATGCGTCACGCCTAGTAGGCTTGGTGTGACATTAGCTTTAAATTACGCTAAATTTTTATCTTCCTCTGCAATTTGGTGAAAAAGACCACCGACAGATAAATTATGAATAAAAACATGACTAAGATGGATTTTCAACTTCTGGGTATATTGATAAATTATAAGCGACGCTTCGGCGTAGATGCTATAGTATCCATGTATTGTGAGATCGCTTTCAAGCAATAATAACAAATCTCAACAATTATACTTAAACAGTAAAAAAGAACAATGTTATTAATTTGTTTTGGAAACTGATGTTATGGCTACGTTAGAATGACATGATGTTACCTTACAATGACAGATTTAATTTAGAATAACGTCATATCAGTGTTAGAGGTTATGACAATGAATAACTATGATATAACAGTGTTCAGTAATGCATGTAAAAGTTTTTTAAAAATTAAATTTATCATAAACATAATAAAATGAGTAGAATAAAAAAACAGCTCAGATGCAGTCTCTAGATTCTTCCAACCAGCTGGTGAGTTGATGGGGGTGACAACTTAAACAAGATCAATTCTTAATACCTACATGTATACTTTGATTGTGTCAAAACAGAACAACAACAGCATTCCTGTAACTTGGTTCAATTATCCCTGAATCTTCACACAATGTAAATGCAGTTCTACATCTACATGTAGCCGAGCGCATGTTGTATCAAATAATTTACCTTATATGTACGACAAAAAGAAATTAAATAAATCTGACTCTCAAAATACAATAAACAAAATTGTAGTGGTTACTTGTCAGAAAATCAGCGTTTTTTCCATTTTTTTTTAAATATTTTAATCGTCATTCGTTGTTTTGCTTTCCTTGTTTATTTTTTTTCAACATGTTTTACTTATCAGTCTACAGGGTCTTTATGCATTTGCATTTACAATATTCTAACATAAAATCTCTCATTTGGCTGACACAGTTTACATATATATGTACAAGTGTGCAAAGCAGGGACTTGGGTCTTGGGTTGACAACATAGGGACTACTTTTTGTAGAGGCTACCAATGCTCAAATTGGACAATGTCACAAATAATTAGCCAGATTATTTTACTTTTACACATAAAGCATGTTGAGTGACACAACTTTTGATGTCAGTGAATTTAACTGTCAATTTATGCTTAAAGTTATTAACTAAACTCCAAATAAGATTAGATGAAGGTTTTTGGACACTGAAGCCCCCCTTTCTAGAGCCTCGTCTTGGCATGTAAATGAGATTAGATGTAGTGGTATTTTCCAGGTCAGTGATTAACCTCAGAGAGTTATCAGTTGGATAATGGGTGGAGCGTGACCATATAAGGTTTAGAGTGTCACCTTCTGATGAACATCAACAGGATACACAAATAGAGTCACAACTAACGTAAGTTCCTTAAAAAACACCTCAGCTGCTACATTGTTTAAAATGTGATTTGTTTAAATTTTTAAATTGTTGTACATGACGTTTCTATTGATAATCATCAATATAAGCTAAATGTATGTTAATAAATTACACTGATAAAAATGTTCAGATTCAGGTTTGATAAATAGTACTTAAAAATACTGTAGTAGAAAGTCAGTTTCTCCTAGTGTACAAATAAATCTATAAAACGTAATTCCCATAAAATTCCCCTACATGTAAATGCCAGCCAAGAGCTCGTCACTCTCTACACATAATCCCAAGTACACTATTGATTGACCAGTGTTTAGCGGCGTGCTCAAGGGTATTTCACTTATATGACAGCGGTATACTCCAAGAGTAGACAGTGACTCAACCATGAAATGTGTATTTACTGAATAATGTTTTTTGTTGTTGGAAAGATACTACCGGTATTCCTTCAGTGCTAAGTATGACAGCATGAATATAATCTGGAAACATATTGCCTTAGCCAGAGGGCCCTGATAACCCAACTTCCACTTTGAAATAACTCTACAAGCTGATCAGGGGTATTAAGGAGAGTCATTTTCTGCTCTCCTTTAAATTTTAATTGTTAAGATTGTTAAAATTTCAATTACTTATTGTTGTATTTGTCCTATACAGAAATGACAGTGATTGGAAACCTTTGTTTGTTTGTTTGAGGTTTTACGACATACTTAAGGTCATTTCACTCCCATGACAAAATGCAATTCCAATCGGTGAAGGAAACAACACAGAAGACACTGCAGGACATTTACAGGATGAAAAAAAGGACACAAAACAAATCGGCTTCCAGATGCTTAAATTTATACTGTAATTGAAATACATGTACATTGGAGTTAGTACATATATATGACAAGTCTTCACCTTTAAATTACATGTATCTAAACTAAAATTGATATAGGACCTCTTATAATGTAATAGTGTATGAAAATTCAATTTTGCTCAATTAGGGACAAGTTTTCAATTGTTTGGGACTTGGGAGACAAGAAAACAACAATACGAGTACACGTACACTGTACATCTATTTCTACTTTTATATCTCCATCTTTTTTGTGTGTGGTTTTCTGACTACTCCGAAGCTCATATGCAAATATTTATTAGATTAATTTAATGTCGTACTAAAGAGCTTTTCTATATGTATATGACGACTGTGTTGCTGGTGTGTGGTGGAAAACCGAGAAGAAACCTCGTTAAAGCCACCCCCGAACTCCGTAGCCACCGGAAAACTTCCCTTATATACAAAAACATGACGACTAAGATGGATTTTCAACTTCTGGATATATTGGTAAGCTTATTTTCAACTTCTGGATATATTAGTAAGCCATCTCAAAAATCCATCTCAGTCGTCATGTTTTTGTAATGTACCCAGCTTCTAAATGCCGCTCAACAAGATATATCTAAGGTCCACAGGGGGAATCACACCTATTTTGGGTACAGTGAAACTGTGAAACGGGTTCCGTAGTCCATCGCCCAGCCACGGAACCACAGCGCAGTCTCTCTTATATGCATACTTATAACAGCACCATTACTGTAGGTTATCCAGAACAACTCAAGATTCAGGTCTATCTAGCAACTTGTCTCTGAGAATTGATCTAGAACATGAGATAATTTATCTACTTTAATTAGTCAATATCCCTGTGCTTATGTGATTACTCTTGACTAAAATATAAATGTTACAAACATGTCAGACGCAGAGATCTACATATCTAGCCTGCTTGTTGATTTACGTGGAAATGAACTGACACATGCAAGATAATTATGAATGCACACTGACAGCAGCACATGTATGCGTTGCTATACCTGTATATCTTATAACAGATTTTAATGAGTACAGATATGCTAATTATAAGATCAACAGTAATTAGTTAATATGCAAATAACTTTTTCACAGGTGTAAATGCAAAACGGGCTGCAAGCAAACAAAATCTTTGTCCCTTTATAATGTGACTGAATATGTTCACGGCCGTTGATATATGACAGGGATTGACCGATTGATTGGGATTGACTCCGATCAAGAATTAGAACATTGAAATCTGTTGGTATGATCAAAGGTATTATATAAAATAAAAGAAAATATAAGAAAAATAAAAAATTTCCCCCAAATTGTAGTTTCAAGGAGAAGATATTCAAACAATTCCTGAAACTGTGTAACCTTTGACCCTTAATGCAAATGTCAAATGATGTTTTGGAAATATGGCCTCAAGTCTTAGGGGAAATTTTATTGAATAAATTTCAACTTTACAATATAGAATTTACATGTAGATGCACACGTAACACACAAGCTGTTACCACAAACTATTAGCTCAGCTAGTGCTTAACTTTAGTTCAGCTTCACTTGACTAAGTCGGTGTTTATTTTCTGCCAAATTAAAATTTTAAATCACAGTCTTACATAATTCTACACCTGTTTATTGTAAATATATTTTTCTTTGAAGTCTATTTTTGAAACTATTGATATTGTTTATTTGCACCATACACTTGTTCATCATATTTATTATATTTTTATTTTAAGTATATCTTTATAATTACGAAACTGTTGATATTGTTCATTTTCTATCAAACCACAGACTCGTTCGTTATAATTATTATATTTTTTATTTAAAATCTATCTTTATATTTATGAAACTGTTGATAATGATATTGTTCATTATGTATCAAACCAGACTTATCCTCATATTTATTATATTTTTATTTTAAGTCTATCTTTATATTTACGAAACTGTTTATATTGTTCATTTTCTATCAAACCACAGACTTGTTCATCATTAATATTATATTTTAATTTTAAGTATCTTTATATTTACGAAAGTGTTGATATTGTTTATTTTGGAGCATACAGTCAGTACATTTGTTCATCATAAATATTATATATATAAAACAACAAAACAAATTTATGGGTAATTTCTAGATAAAAAAGACACCATTTCGGTGTCCCTGTGTCAGTGCTTACGTAGAGAAAGATTCGCAGCCTTTACCTGGATAAAATTCGCCAGTTCTACCGTGAGCCTCTGTAGCTCAGTCGGTTAGAGCGTTGGCCCTGATAGCCAGAAACCCGAGTTCGAATCTCTTTCTCTACATTTATACAAATATATATATATATATGATTATATTTACAAAAACTGTTGAAAATGGTAAAATTACATTCTGATTGTCAAAAAACTCACCAATGTAATCGCCACACGTTTTGGTTTTGATCTGTGAGAAATTATTCCTCCTCTGATCTGAAAAAGGGAGCAGCTAATTAAATCAAGACCTCCTTAAAAACTTTTTGTCCGATTCATCTTGTAGTGGGTGTGGAAATACCGCTGTCAGCAACGCATTATTCATTTGAATGTAATAGATATGTTATTCGAGCGTGAAGTAATTCACTGACGAAAACTGAGCTACGAGTAAATCCTTCTGTATCTTTAATACAGTATACATGTTTAACATAATATAGTCATTATGTAACTTATATAACATAGTATGTACACATATATCATGTTTGATTGGCATTTAGAAGCGGTTTAATAATCTTAATAATTTTATTAATCTCAATATATTATATACTAAATGTTTTACTTAATCCACTTCAAAAATGTATTTACAAATGGATTTAGACCTGATTGAGATACATACATGTTACTGTGGTGGTATCTCAAATATAAATAAATTATAGTGACTACAAGTGATTTTAAAAATAAAGCTTTAAATTTATAAATCAGATATAGTTATATGTGCCCAAGTATTTTACTCATTTCTTGAAGATAACCAGCCATTTGAAATAATATTAAACTTAACACCGAGTCTGATGGCGTGTGTGCTTTCGTTTGTTCAAGCACACTTGTGTGTGGGAGTGTGTGCGCGAGTATTGACATTATATGTTTAATATATACTATATAAAGCAATTCTAAGCGATTCAAGTAACGTGTCCAGAGTGAACGCACGTGGATGGCTGTACCAGCGTATCGCGAGTGACCATCTTATTCCAATGATGTTTTAGCTGGTTTATCACTGTCTGCTTTCTTTGCTTTCTGTATTATCTAATGTGATTGCAAACACACACCAGTCAGCTGTGTGAAGTAAAGTTGTTTTTTTCTTCTCTAAAGTAATAATTATCATAAAAAAATCTTTATACAAAATTATGTATCCAAATATGTATACTCTGAATAAATCGACTTATTAATCTGTGTATGTGATGAAAATGTACGCGATATAAAAAATCATGTGCTTACAATGTACAGTTGTGAAAAAGTTTATATAAAAAATATATTATATAAATAACTAACGGCGCCGTTAAATAAACGACAGTCGTATATAGCACACTTACCAGGATAATCATTGAAATCCTCCATTTTTCCTCAATCCAATTAACTATGTCAGGCGTAATCTGAAAATGAGAGAGAAAATATTTTCAATAAAATTTTCGTTAAATGTCTCTTAAACGAACGAAGAACGCTAAGTAAAGAATTTGTTTGTGTTATAAATTGTTTGCAATCTATAAATATCCTAACTGAAATTTACCTAAGTATTTATTTCCATATACTAATTGAGGACGCGGCCTTCTGCTATTAACCACATTTCATACTCAATTTTTTAGTCACCATTTTACTAGATTACGCCCTTCCACAGTTTGATACGGAATCAAATCAATTGATATAGACAGAACAAGCCTGCTTGAGCTTTGTTCCTTGTCATGTTTTCTGTTGTCAATAATTGTAATGCCTAAAACTGAAGTCTATCAAATCGATTGAATGAAATCGTTTTGGTTTGCCCATGTGTTCAAGATATTTTTTCCAACCATGTTTTTAGAGAATAAATATAAAAGAAAAAATATCAATAAATACATTTATTTAGTTAGGCTATGTACCGTCACTATTTTAGCTAATTATATTAGAGTTACTATATAAAAAGTTAGTATTTACGCATTAACATGTCTAGCTTTTCTAATTTTGTACAGAAGATTTGATGACTGAATTTACTCTCAGTCTCAAATCTTATGTTCGGACATGTATCAATGTACTCACCGAAATAATTGACAATATCCGTATCCTCAGATATCCTCAAATACAATCAATAATTGTGCTTTGTACAATCAACTTGTTCAGCTGAACTGAAGTCGATGAAGAACAATCGACAACAATCAGTCACGTGACGTTCCTTGGCAATCCTGGATCCGCGTACGGTCAACTCGGTCGACTATAGTGTGACGTCATAAGCAAAACAAAAAGTGTTTAGATACGACGTTGCGAATTAATGGGCAACTATAACGTCGTAGATCCCAGGGAATTGAAGACAACTAAAATCCAATCCAACGAAATCAAAAACTAACTAAGTTATCTCAGCTTTGCTTTCTCAGTTGAGCAATCGGGGGCCGGTTCTTCAAAAATATATAAAGTTAAAACCATTGTTGTACTACGTCACGTCACAATAAAGTGTCTTTCTGACGCTGTTCATTTAAGACTGGTTTATCTTCCGAACAAATTAGCCGTGCTGCTCAAAGCAGCGTTAACCATTGTTGTTCAAATTCACGTCATAATATAATTCTTTGTGGCGTGACAGAATAACCTAATATTATCTATTGAACAAGCCAAACGATCTTGTTTAAGCGACATTTAGAAGCTGGGCACATAATCAATTATCGGCTTTAATGTAATGACAGACCATTCACATTAGCTGTATATTTACCGATGCAGGCAATACTTGTATCGCATGTAGATACACGGATCCTATAGGACATCAAGTGCATTCAGCTCCAATAAAAATCGACATACAGCAGGTAACAGCAAAGAAAATGAAGAAATAAAATAGAACTATTTAGCATAACATTAGTCCGAAATGACCAATGCAACAAGAGAATCAAGTCACGTGAAAGGATTTAAATTTCTTCAGAGGTCGATTAATCAGGTCAAGCTTCAACAGCCTCGCTTTGACGTTCACAGCTATATTCAAAATGCCTCGTCATTACATACAAGGTCCGTCGCCGAAGTGAATCAATATACGTTTTATACAAATTTGATAAAAACATCAATCTGGAGAAAGGTACGAGCCTTTTTGTTTTTAGAATGTCATGAGGCATGTTTTTTTTATATAAAACGGTCCATTGATTCACTTCGGTGACGAACCTTCTTTGTAATGACTGGGGATTTGTAATACAGCTGTGAAATCCATAGCCAGGCCGTAGGCCCTTGACCTGATATCAACCTATGACACAGTTCACATCTATCACGTGCTTGGACTCTCTTGTTACATTGGTCGTTTTGTATTTTGTTATGCTAATTAGTTCGATTTTATTTCTTTATTTTCTTTGCTGTTACCTGCTCTGTGTCGATTTGTATGAGCGCGGAATAGACTTGGTGTCATTAAGGATAAGTTTATCTACATGCGATACAAGTATTTGCTGCAACGGTGAATATACCGCAAATGGACTGAGAAAAAAAATTGTCAGTCATTACACAAAAGCCTATAATCGGAGTTGACGAAAGGTTCCGGAGGTAGGCGATTTGGAGTAAGAATGGGATGAAAAGTTAAACGCCATCAGATATGATGACCGATTAAAACATGTTTGCCACAATTACATGTATGTTGCATTTATATTTATACGAATGGAACGTACACAGCATATAGATTGCCAACACGCGTATTGATATGTTGGTAAATACATGTCATCACTACACAGTGCTGCTCTGAGTACTTCTGTCGGCCAGCTAGCCGTAAAGAAGGAGACCAAAGATCGGCGCTGCTTCGTCTGGTTGGTTTAAAATACATGTTTGTCATATGAACATGTTGTTTCATGATTTTAAAATGGAACTCAATTGTTAATCACACACTTTCATCTCATTAATGAGTCAGTAGGAAAATGGCAAACAAAGATTTCGAAGAGCACGTGAGAAACAGAATGCTGTCAATTGCTTGTTAATACCTCAACATTACAAATACTCAACCATACCATTACAGCATTTCGATTAACTTTATGCTGTAGTAATTAAATAGTTCGTTATAGTAAGCTTAAGCAGTCGTTAAAAAAAATAAACAAGAACTGTTTTAACTGTACGCGGTGATCGATGGCTTGTCAATTGTGTATAATATAAGGAGAAATCAAATGTATGCAGATTTGTCAAGGATAATTCCCTAAGCCCTGCTGTAAAACTGTCAAGATTTACAACTTTGTATGAATAAAGACATATCATATAATTTTATGTTATTTAAATTTGCCTCTTTCGCAAACATTTTTAAAAAGTTTTGTTAAAAGGCGAGCTTTAAACGCACGAAGAAAATTACTGTATGTGTAACTTTATGTGTCATTTAGATGAAAAATAGTTATTAATATATTCTTTAAAAAAAATTATCCCCTAAAAAAATCTAATTAAAATAGTTTATATTCAACGTA
>JAVFBZ010179823.1:0-11850 GCA_032466195.1 Katharina tunicata
TCCAGAACAACTCGAGATTCAGGTCTATCTAGAAACTTGTCTCTGAGAATTGATCTAGAATATGAGATAATTTCTCAACTTTAATTAGTCGATATCCCTGTGCCAGTGTGATTACTCCTGACACAAATACCTATAATCAATTAACACACAAATCATATTCCGGATGACACTTGAATATTGGTTATTTAAAAACTCAGAAATTATATCATGCTCTAGCTAAATAAACTCTCAGAGACAAGGTTTTCTGTAGATCGGGAGTTTCTATTGGTATTGTATACACATATTAAAATAAGTCAATAGCCTGTTCGTGTGAGGTTATCGGTATAGCTATAGAACTTTTGGAACACAAGTTACATGCGCGGATACTATACATGACAACTTATTCTCAACAAGAAATCTTAGTAATCCATAAAAATATATACAAGCCAACAATATTTTTTCAACTAAAGACATTGCCATATATGCCATTTTGAAATAACTGATCGGTTTTTCTGTATGTTTGGCTAATTTTGGCACGTTTCTAATATTGAACACTATGCCTTTTTTATAAAGTTTTTTTTTTGTTCAAAGATTTGAAAGGCACTAAACTGTCATAATATATTTACCCGGTTATATTTGTCATGGTACAACTGAATCCAATTAAATTAATGAGTACTAAGCGATCGAACCATTTAACACAGTAATTTTGATATTGAGTTTAACCGCTGGCTAAATGCCAGTAATACACGAATCTTAATTTAATTCCTAATAAAATGTGAATTCCAGTCAGTTCAAAGCGGATTCCTGCCATATGCTTGAAATGAAATTATATCACCAGTTTTCTTGATACTAGAATCAGGCCACATATTTCAAGCGTTCTGATGACGATAACAAGAACAATTGTCAGTAACTTTAATGGAATACAAAAGACTACACTTTGCGCTTGACGTGGTTGTATTGGTTGGTATAGGCCGTAAAACCCATGCTTCAATCCTGACTTGGTTAAGACCATTAACTGTAGCTTTGCTCTAACTACAGCTCTTGATGATATAAATATTATTTAAAAGAGAACAATGTTGGAACGACGTCATATTTTTTTACACGTTAGATTAATCTGCACAGCAGGACGAATTGATGCGAGGAGAATAACAACACGACAACCGGACAATCTGAAATAGCTTGTATGGAAATGAATAGTAGTTGAGCTAACGTCTGTACAATCCTCAACACCAATCAACACGACGGTGTAGCCAATGGTCATTGGAGGTAAAAGTGCCCGTCAATATAAAACTTTACGTTTATCTATATTTGTAAACTGGTAACTTGCTTACACCACAATACAGCACATAAGTCTAATACTGCTTCAACACCCTATTTCAAGTAATTTAAGATAGTTATACCCCTATAGCTACAAGATATATGCAGCCAACTTTTCACAGTCGTCTTGAAATATCAGCTTTTATTTCACACACAATTAATTTCACGTCCATTCACAATAGTGCAATATTGAGACAAGTATGTGCGCTTCTATTTTTATGTGGACAACGTCAGAATACAAGGGCGGTTTGGTTTGGATGCCGGTAGATGCAATTGTTTTTTTCGTATATATGCTACATTACCCTTAGCGTTACGTCTTTAAAGCCCCTTGAAATTTCATTTGAAGAGTTTTAGAAAACCAAAGATGACTTCTGCTCTCTTGACCGTAACTAGCCATCAATTCCTTGACTACATGTCCTCACAGCAACAGTCACAGTGATTCGCCAGATCCACTGTCATACATGTCACCAATGTCTTCCGCATGAGCAATATAATAAATCACCCATTAATTAGAACTGGTGGATAAGAAGTTTTGCCAAGAGAATATAATGAGCTATAATTTCAGAATCTTTATGCCACTTGGAGGACTTTGTGTACTTTGATGAATGAAATGTATTTGTCACGTTGCCAATTCTCTTATATAGCAATATACATAATCCTTGAATACGTTTGATTAGACGAAAGCTTAAGATCTGGAAGATCAGATCAGTTGTGAATAAAATGATTTGTAAGCGTTTACTATTTCTGGACATACGATGTTTAATGACCTGGTCATCAAACTGTGAAAAACTATAACCAAAGAGCTGGCTATTTGACTTAATTTGACTAGACTCAATTAAGTTGACAAATGACCATAATATATAACAATATTCTCTGTTTTATTACCGAAACAGCATGGAACGTCAATCCATGTGTAGACATATAGGGAATTGATGAAAAACCGGAAATACTTAAATTAAAAGGATTTTGTCGATACGACCTTAATTTGGTGCTAGCTATGTTCTCGTCGAGTCATTGAAATCTGCCAGTATATGCATATTGTCCCAAACAAACAAGTAAGTCACATGGGGCGAAGTGTAACCAACCATTGTATCCATCCTGCCTATTGTACATGTTTATTGAATGGTTGGGACACAACGACGGCATCCAGACAGTCTGACACCGTCTGTATGAAATATTAATATTAATTTACTCAGCATCTTTGTAACTTATGATTATCTTACACCGTTATACCAACATATTTCAGGATGATTGTCATGTCAATGGTGCGTTAGCTCCAAATGTAATTTGTATTAAACTGTTATATATTTCTTTCTTTACTATACTTTCAATGTATGCATATTGCATTCGATGTTATTCCCAGCGAGAATGAGAACAGCGTAATATGAGGTTGTCGAATGTTTTGTGGCTAATTAAAACAAATTAAACTTAAGATAATTAATAATCGTTCAAACGTAAACCTCATTTTAGTTTTCCTATCACCAAAATACGATTAAGAATATTAACATTGTGTATACCGTTATATTCCGCAAACAAATAAGCAAATACATGAGGTATATCAGTGATCTGTTGGATACTGGTTAAATTTGGGTATATCGTTATTCCTCGAATAAAGGAGAAAATAAATGAAATATTTGACTCGATGTTTATATGATATTTTCTGATCATACATTGGCTGGAATGTATCACGTGGTCTATGTGTAACACGTGATATTGATTCGACGTGTATAACCTGTTATACACCTCGTCAAATTTCAACCAATCACGGATGGTTATTTAGTTTTCTTCTTCGATTTGAGATGTCGTCCGTTTTGATATTAGATATACACAACAGTGACTTGTTACTCGGATATTAGCTGATTAGGTATGCAAATTTAAGGATTGTCATATCATTATAGACCTTTTGGTCGTGGTCTATATTAACTACTGTGGGTCTGAATAACTCTGCATAAATCTCAGCAAAAGTCCATAACTATTGTATATTATGGGACACTGGTTAACATTGTGTACAGCGTTATTCCATGAATAAAGAAACCAATGAAATGAGGTATATCAGAGATGTATTGTATACTGGTTAACATTTTGTACAGCGTTATTCCATGAATAAAGAAACCAATGAAATGAGGTATATCAGAAACATATTGTATACTGGTTAACATTGTGTACATTGTTATAACATGAATAAATTTGATATTTCAGAGAGGTACTGAATACTGGTTGCAGCACCCCCTTTTAATTCCAATGATATATTTATATAGAAGTAAAGATAGAACCTCAACTCGAAGATGTTAAACATCTTCGTACTGGAAGACTAAGCCTTTCTTTGTCTCCTACTGTTCGTCAGTATACGCTAGAAATCAGGGTATGAGAATTAAGATACACAGAGGGAAATCACAATGGTTAGACATACAGAGGCGCCTGCAGACATTGGCTGCTTTTTCAGTCGTCGTGATGACCAACCGAGGCCACTTCCGCTCATTTGGATTGCCACTCAAGAGCCAGCTCCTTGACAACGGGACCATAAGTAGGCTCTAGACGTCTCCAACATGTCACACCGGCTTACTAGATGAGCACCTTACCAAAGCAACTGCTTAAATAGAACATTTATTCGTGGATAGGAAGTTGTGCGAGATAAATTAAACCGAAAACTGCACCAACAGTGTATATTAAACTGTAATTCAATGAATTTATGTACGTCGATGAATGAAATTCAAATAATACGGTGTCCAGTCCATTCAGGCAATATATTAAGTTCTTTAATTTGATGGGTAGAGGAAAGCTTATTATCCGGAAGATGTTGTGAGTGAAAGGAGTCCGGAAGTAATCTCCCGAAATGAACCTATTCTGGAAACACGATGTTCCATAACCAGCGAACGGTGAAAACCTATCCCAAAGAGCTGAGATCGTGGACGTTTCTGATTAGTTTCAATTTGCCCAGACTCAATTGAATTAGTTAACCACCATTAGAATTGCGCCATTATCTGCTTTGTAAATCGTATTTGCTTACTGCTGTTAACAACATTAAAAACTCGTACATGTACATGTACATGTGTTAGAATACAGTGAATTGATTCCAACTAAAGCTTGGAAGACTTATAGTCCTCATAATTTAAGTATTCCCTGCGTTAGGTAGGATGCGTACTAATTCAGTAGTTCGTCTCTCGGCATCATAACGGCTAGCAAGCGGATAAAATATATTTTATCGATAACGGCTAAATAAAGGGGGCGCAGCCTTTTTGGAGGTTCCTTAAAATGCTGTAAATAGTGTCGGAGAGTGTTATCCCTAAAAATATTATTAGCGGTCACTTTCTAAACGACACAAAAATATTTCATAAATGTATATTCAAGTAGTGTCAGCGTGAGCTGAGATCATCTCTCCGGCCTTCCTCATTCCCAGATCTTCCGGGGCCTAGGCGGAGACGGAGAAGGTTATATTTTCACCACTACCGAAAATACTTCACAAAACAAGTGGTAGCATTGGGACTGAAAAAACATGAAATGCACAGGACTGCGATCAATATCATATCATAGATGCAGATTATTTAACTCTGAATTCCATTGTTACTCTAGTAACATAACATCTATGTAATCAATTACTCTTCCGTGTAGTCTAATTTGCCCAATTGGTAAAATCAAACAGTTTCAAGTTAGGACCTGAGATTTCTAATCACTTACATTTTTTTTTAAAGAGGTACTGTTTTCTAGAAATTACAACCAATATCAACGTTCTTTTGTATCGATTGCCAACAAGCCTAAACATGTTGATGTCTTCCAAAAACAACGGATGAACAATATTACATTGTTCCACATGGATTTTGCAAACACGTCATCATATTAACACATTAGCTGCTTACCATCTAGACTCATAAGGCTTTCTGTTTTCAGTGAACAGATTGTAAGCATGTACAATTTTAACAGGGCGTTTAACTGTACAGGTTTTAAAAGTGTGCTGTTAACCATTATTAATCAATTGTTTTAAACTTATTTTTATTGATATCAAATGATCAATAGGGATTAGGGACAAGTTCTAGCAACTGACAAGCCCTTCTCCCTGTATACAGTACAAGATAATAATACCATTTTTCACAGGTTTGTAAAACTAGGTTTGTATTAATTGTACATATCATTATGGTGCGGAGAACAACAGTGCAGTTTGTGACCATGATAAAAGAAAAAAAAACAACAACGTTGTAAAGCACTGATTTGTCATTAGCGGGAAAATAACAGAGATTTGGTTTTTAATGCTACGCGGAAATGCCTTTGCCAAAAATCACCAGTTATCACAGGGTTTATAATTCAAATCGTTTTGTTTCAACTAAATATCTTACAATTGATTAAAATATTTTGACTGTTAAGATTGGTTCATCAACGACCCCCCACAATACTTCGTTGACTATAGCCATCCTAGAGCGTTAGCTCTTATTCCATCATAAAATGGACAGTAAAAGAAAAAAATTGTGCTTCGTCCTCCAATGGATGTCCACAGTTACAACTTACATCTGTAATAAGATGTTGCAGAAACTTATGTATTAATTTTTGGGCCACATATTCTAAAAAGTAATTTGGCCTCAGAGTTATTAACACTGTCATTCAGCATTGATACAATACAAATATACAATCACACGCCTCAAGATCATTTTACCGATGTTTCAGAAATATAAACCATTTTGAACAGAATAAACGATATAAAGTACACATTATTTGACGACCGTATTTTGTTGGAAAACAAAGAAGACTATTGTTTAAAAAATAACAGTTTTTGCAGCAAGCGACAATTTTCGTCAACCTGTGTGATCTGCAGACGGAATTGAACCATTGGAGGCGAGTCAGAAAGCTGATGCTTTACCCGCCGACTCACTAAGGATAGTAACTCTTAAAAGTTACAAAGGCTTCGAATCTTTCTATTGAGTTTGATTAAACGGAACAAATTGAGGGAAATGAACGCGAAAAATGTCTCTGATGGAAGCTATTCATTTGGACACGGTCTATCACGCTGTGCTGTTTCAGTCTATACGCTCAGGCACAGTTACATGTATAAGAAGTTGTTCACAATAGAAAGAACAAAATGTACGTCATTAGACCTAAGACCCTGTCCACCATTAAATGCCAATAGCCCAAGCAGGCCTTTAAGTTATTCTTACTCTGAATAGCCCAGTGTCGCTTGGTCACCTTAACTGCTTTTCCTTTGTAATGGTCTGATTGATATACAAACATTATAATAATAACGTGACAGCCACATCTGAGCCGGATGTACAATTACACATTTTCATTTACATTGTGTAGCCGAATATGACTCTAAGGCTAAGGCAATAACATTCAATGTATAAAAAATATGTTGTGAGAATGTGCAAATGTCTGATATATGTATGCCGGCCAAGTGTTCACAAAACGACATTATAACACTGAAACCTGTTGCTGGACTGATGTTTTGTCCGGTTGCCGAACCGATGTCACGCAAACAAACGGCTTCATGTAATAAACGCTAACAAATGTGTAACAGTTTCTTACGTTTCTTGTTTGAAAGTGTCAATTTACAAGCCGAAAAAGGTCTGGTATTCGCATTGAACATTCATAGTTTTCCAACCGTTTTTATCTGCCAGGTGCTTAAAGTAAGGCGAAAAGGAACTTACATTTGCGGAGACTAGATAGATGATCTAGGAAGTTAGCGGAAGACTAGATAGATGATCTAGGAAGTTAGCGGAAGACTAGATAGATGATCTAGGAAGTTAATTATATCAGCACTTATGAAGGATAACGTTCTTGTTGTAAAGTAATTGCATTTTTTGTAATACTCCGGTAAATACTCGCGAGTAGGATGTCGATTTATAGGAAGGAACTTACATTTGCGGAAGACTAGATAGATGATCTAGGAAGTTAGCGGAAGACTAGATAGATGATCTAGGAAGTTAGCGGAAGACTAGATAGATGATCTAGGAAGTTAATTATATCAGCACTTATGAAGGATAACGTTCTTGTTGTAAAGTAATTGCATTTTTTGTAATACTCCGGTAAATACTCGAGAGTAGGATGTCGATTTATAGTCTGCAACACTGTGATAGTTCAATGTTGTCATAAATATTCATGCAGGATAGTCAGATTTGTTTTAGCTGCTTATAATGGTTTTTGTGGACATGCGTATGCCTTTGCGTACAGAACAAAAGTTGAAACGAAGTGATAAAATAATTACATAATGAAGCATAAGCAGGACACATCTTTTTTTTGGTACAGTTTTCTAACACTAAGGTATTTGCATGGCGACTATTAGAGCAAATTGACATTCCGACCATCGTATCAATCTCAATTGAAAGAACGAGATCGAAACGCCATCCTGTTTTTGACACGGAAGGTTAAGCTGAGCAGCCGGAAGTATGCATGTGTAAAGAACAACAGCACGACACCTCAACAAACTGCCTCCCGTTGTCCGGAAAATCAATAGTAGTTCGCCTAGCATGAGTGAGGTTTGGATCTAATCTGAACACATATTAAGGCAAATGCTGCGAAGCAGACGTTTTTATTTGATCAGAAATAGCGTCTTAAGCTTTGTTCAGGCTATTGGTAAGTTAACGAATGTAGGCACGCGATATTCTCTCATCCTATTATAGGATACACGGTAAGCATTCTGTACAAACAATTAGGCATACTCTAAAACTAGAAAATGACCCGTTGCGTATTGTAAGCCAATCTCCCCCGATTTCTTAGTTAATGATCTAACGAAATCACCTTTAAACCGCAGTTACTCTTTTTTATATAAAAAGGGGGGAACGTTACAAAACTTATTAGCCTATACAAATATTATTTCTCACACATTTTCAGGGAATTTCTCAAATCAGCAGGTTTACGAAAAATAAGTAATTAGATTAAGGTGACTAAAAATCATGGAAACCAACTATAAGGACATTAGATGTAGTTGAATGAGAGGTTAAGTCTCGCAGAAGTCAAGCAGGAACACACAATTTGGAAAGGACAACTAGGCGAGTTATCGAACTTTACAAGTATATAAACCAACCAAGAAAACATTACATTTTTTGTTAAGTTTGTTTTTCGTTCTGCAGTAACTTGGTAAATGGAAGGTTGGATTAAAGTAAAAGTATGTTATTCATGTATTGACAATCTCATCCAAATTGTCGTTTTAATTTATTCACAAACACACTACTTGAGTAGTTCGCGTCAGCACTTTTTGTCAGGTTTGCCAAACATCGACAAAAGTCTGGTACGTTAAGGTATAGTTGAATGAGATTACCAACATAGAATTCTGTCTGCAAATTGCTTTCTGCATATGCGTCTTTGGGAAATAAGTGCTCCCTGTACAAAATATACGCTCTTCTGCCAAATACACATCCCGCAAAACAACTAAACAGTCAAATAAACAAATGATAATGGTATATCGGGCATTTGTGTCTTGTTTGAACATGACTCGCTGATTAAGCAGTTAATTAGGTCACGTTCAGAGACTGGGGATAACATGAAATGTGGAGCAGTAATTAAGCTTAATTTACCCGGCACCACGCAGTCTGCCTATTTGTACGACAATAAAGACAACCACATCCAATTCTGACACAATCTGGATAAATATAGGCTTACCAGTTTTGTTTTTAGTCAATATCACACACATCATATTATTTGTTTGTTTCAGTACGTTCGCCTTAATCAGCCAAATTTCTCTCTAGACATGTAGTAAAGAGTACATAATAGTATGCTCGGCGATATACAACAACGTTTTCTAGGAAGGCCAACTTGGCGGATGAGTAAGAAATTTTGCTTCAGTGACGACCTCACAACGCTGTCTATGCACGCCAATTTTATGACATCTGATTTCATTGAAATGTGAAAGAATATGTATACATTAAGCTGACGTGAGTTAATAACCAGTTAACGTACATACATTTTTAATACCTTACAACAATAAGTGACATAACTCTGGTCAAGTGGACAAACCAATTGAATGATGCGATTTGTAACGACTTTTGAAACTTTTTAAACCAATTAAATTAGCAGCCTTTTGATTTGTCGAGATTTTTGGAGACAAATATCGACCAATCAATGCGCTGTAAACAAGGGGAATACCAAACCTTTTTCTCCTAAAACCACAATTTCAAACGACCTTTAAACTGACGTTGTAGCTCCAACTTGATGTCAGAGTTTGACAACCTGCACAGTAGAGTAGAATTTATGCGCTTGAAAGTGAGAATGATTCATTACGCAAAAGCCTTGTTAAACTGCACCCACGACAGACGTGGCGAAGTTAGTACGCTACGTGGAATGTTATAAATAATCTGTATACAACGATCTCGAGCAATGTACGATTAGAAACAGTGTGAGCGAAGTTGGACTCCACCGAAGTGTGTAGAAATGAAGTTACAGATCTATTACATAATCTACTAAAAATGATCCCCACTCAATTCAACGCGACGATGCTATAATTACACTCATTTTATTTTAAATCATCAAATGTTATACCGGTACTCATTCCACGAATCGGGATTTTTTTGCACTTCTCAATTCAAGGTATGCTCATATGATTTGAGAAATCCATTTATTTCATTACAAGTTCTTATGTACATTCTAAATAATAGCACTCATGGTTGCATTTGATTTTCAGATATTATGTTTATATCCGTATACAAAAGTTAAATACGAGTTAAGTTGTCGTTCCTTACGACAAGTATGTGCCAATCATTTCCGGATCGAATTCTTCACACGACAATCAGTTTAGCCCAGATACAGTTGAATTTTTCAAAATTAATAGATAATATTTTAACTAATTTTCACAATCATTTTCACAGTCTCTCTGTTATTCTACTAACATATATAACAGATCCACTTTTTCACATTCTTATAGTAAAATGACTTAAAACAAAATGACCCCACTCCATGTTGCTATATCATTCTGTAAATGTACAGACACCGAAAAGCAAAACGTTGCGCATCAAGTGAAACACACTGATTGGAAATAACTTGTATGCCTTCACACTGATACACAGAATCCACCATAAAAACGTCTTCCGATAAATGTAACCACCTATTTACAATAACTACAATTAACCCTACTAAAATGAAAATCAATAAACCATGGTTAACTCTTGGATTATTGCCATCAACTCTTTAAAAAATAATTATATCGACGGCCGTTAAAAATACGTCTGAAATAACCGTTTGCTATTTAATCATATTATTTGCTATGCTGGCAAAATTACTTTGATAAGAAATTAAATATATTCAACCAGGACAAAAACAAAACCCACACATGGAAAGTGCTTTAAGGCCAGTCAAGACCAATGAACAAAAGAACGACTAAATTGCCATACACATTGCCCTACCGATGATAATTTATCTATAGCAAGCGGGTTTAGCGACTATTTTTGTTCTATTTTGTACAAATTGGATTCACAAGTACCTGTATTTGGTTCTGTTTCTTCTGACATCCTTAATGATTCAGTACCGGCTAGCTATGTACTTGCTGATGTTTCCCCATCTGAAGGCAAGTGTTTCATATTATATGTTAAATCCTCCTCTGCCATGGGCATATACGGGATGGGCATGTCTATCATTATCATTTGGCACATATCTATAACTTATGGTGTCTATCTGGTCTTGTCCCCGATTGATGCAAAACTGCCAAAAACTACATCTGTTTTCAAATGCTTACAAAATCATGTCGAAATTATCGACCTATTTCTTTTCCACCATCTATATATATTGATTTTATTTCAGACAATATGTTCATATACAACCCTACTAAAAAAAGCAGATTCCTAGAAAACCCTACTTCCATTGTTAAATAGTTATAGTTATCTAAATGGATACGCGACTTTGTGTCAGCTCGAGTTCGGGCTACAGTATCAATCGAGCTCGAAGGAAGAAGGTGGTAAATATTTTTCAAAAAGGCCAACTGACTTTGAGGGCCTACTCACATGTTTTCCTTCGTAAAATTCATAATTCACTGTGAAAACCCCCAAGTTGGCTTAGGGACATGATATTATTTAGGACGCTTTTAATTCTATGGCTATGTGTCATTTTGGTAACTTTATTTGGAGTATTGAACACGCTGATTTACCAGGGTGTTTCTATTCGACAATTATCTACAATTACCTTTTTTGAGAACTTAGCAAATATTCAAGAAGTCCATGCCCACAAAAATTGCACAACTAAGCGATGAAGTCAACTCTCCTTTTTATATGATAAGATTTCTTTAGCTTTTTATATCAGTGTCAGTTTTCTGTTTTATTTACACAAGTATAATTTTTGTTTTAGACTTCTTAAAAACATTAAAACATAAGTCATAGTCAAATTACAGATCCTACCAGTCAGTCAAATTACAGATCCTACCAGTCAGTCAAATTACAGACCCTTCCAGTCAGTCAAACTACAGATCCTACCAGTCAGTCAAACTACAGATCCTACCAGTCTGCCAAACTACAGATCCTACCAGTCAGTCAAACTACAGATCCTACCAGTCAGTCAAACTACAGATCCTATCAGTCAGTCAAACTACAGATCCTACCAGTCAGTCAAACTACAGATCCTACCAGTCAGTCAAACTACAGATCCTACCAG
>JAVFBZ010179823.1:11950-35507 GCA_032466195.1 Katharina tunicata
AGTCAGTCAAACTACAGATCCTACCAGTCAGTCAAACTACAGATCCTACCAGTCAGTCAAACTACAGATCCTACCAGCCAGTCAAACTACAGATCCTACCAGTCAGTCAAACTACAGATCCTACCAGTCGGTCAAACTACAGATCCTACCATTCAGTCAAACTACAGATCCTACCAGTCAGTCAAACTACAGACCCTTCCAGTCTGTAATTTGGCTACGACATATGTTTAAATGTTGTTATGTGTACTTCCCCTTTCAGAAGTCTAAAACAAAAATTTATACTTCCCAAAACTGCTTTTACATTTCTTGTAGGGTTTCTCATTTCCATTGAAAGGCACTTAAAGTGAAATACTGTAAGTAAAATGTATGGTGGACTGTCTGTGCCACGGTTTATTTGTACGTCTTGCAGATAAAAGTAGCTTAAACTACTTTAAATTTAACCCTAGCATGTCAGGGCCTGTACAAATGACATAATAATGTTTTATTTCTGATTAAAAACATTTTAATATAAATTTATTTCTGTGAAACGATCTCTTCAAGAAATGTATCACGAAAAGTCCACCATACATTTTTCTTATAGTAGTTCAGCTTAAGTGGCTTTCAGTGAAAAACGAGTAACCCTTCAAGAAACGTAATAGCAGTTTTGGTAACAACTTGATGTGATCTATAAATTGACTATGACTTGTTTTTTGCGTTTCCTTCCCGTTTCTTAATCCACTTAAGTTATCTCCCCTTCTGAAAGTATAAATGAAGATTATAGTTCAACAAACATAGCTCGTCTCTGACCAACGCTGTTGTCTTGCATACAAGTATATTAAGGTCTCAGTGCTGTATTGTTGTTATGTCAAATTCTGCATTATCCTTTTCTTGGAATTCGATATATATGTATTCATATTTTCCCATTAATCGTTGAGCTGGTTAACTGTCCTTTTTGAATGTTGACATCAGATTGAAATCAAATTTCGGTTAGCTCACATCCCATTTTAATAAGATAAGAAATGACAACATTCAAAATGAAGACAGCCTCATATTAAGGATACAAACGACGCGTCTTGACCTGCCGTTTCGACGAATAACCACTATTTCAATCTATCAGACAATTCTCTGCAGATATATTCTTTGCTAGGAGACACGTACCAGGGCGATATGATCGTTGACTTCAGAGACGGTGAACGAGTTGATAGAACCATCAAATCAGTATCTAGACATACATGCATTAATTCCAGTTCGGAAATGTTCTTGGTATTCAGCCATCGAGACGACAGACAGAGGCCAATTTCGCTCCCCCAATGGTCACTAAAGAGTATTCTTCAAGAAAATAAGGTTACTAGTTAATCGTTTAAGGTCTCTGTCCCTACCCCTTGGCTTCAACAGGTCAATAATCCCTTCTAGTTAAACACATGCCTTACTGGCCTAGCCACAAAAATATAGCTTAATAGACTACGACTCTCTATGGTGTATACGGCGATATAATTTAAAGTTCTATTCAACAACCTGTGTGCCACATAATGGATGCAATTTCAATGATGTTTTCAGGGTAAATATACCTATACGTATTTTTAAAAGTAAGATGTTACGGTGTTATTGTTATGCTTTTAGAGTTGGACAAAGCCTGATTGGAGGATGATATTGTAAAACCAATATCAAATTGCTGACCATTGTCTGCTTTATTCCTAAAGTCTATTTACCGTTATAAAAAAACACCGAAAGTCCATCTATGTGTTGACAAGAAAGGAATTGAATCGAACTAAAGCTGGGAATACTTAAATTATAAGGTCTATGTCAATAAGCCTTCATTTGTTGCCAGTTCTGTTCTCATCGAGTCTATGGAATCCGTCAGTATATACACATTGTACCGGGACTATAACAATAGTCTCAGATGGGGACTGTCGCCTGCCACTGTATCCCTTCTGACCGATAACCATATACTGGCTTATCTATAGAAGCGATCACTAAAACGTTAATGAGAGCATAAATGCATTTGATCATGGTCAAGGGAAAGTCACGTAGAGCCGAATTTAACTGTATTACTTCGACTGCTTTCATTTGATTACAGGCAAAGCAGTGAAGAAAATGGGTAGCAGAAGTCTTACAAATGAATAGGTATAATAACTGGGGAACACATATTTATACTATTTGCGTGCGATTGTCATATAAACGACTCACTTTCAGTATTTTGCAACCGTAAGAAACATAATCCAGGTAGATTGACGTGTTCCCCAACAATGTGGTATTTGTTGTTTTGATAGCTTTCTGATAAACCATGAAAACAAATTTGTCAACTTTAAGAACAAAACAAACAAAAAAAGGAAGCAAATTTCAATAAAATAAATTGTGCTTGTATGTGAGAAACTTTAGGACCCGTAAGCATTGCCCCGCATGGTCGTATCTATTTGATCTATCGATGGTCACATCTAGTTGGTTGAAGTTTATTCGTTTAATGTGATAGAGTAGTTTGTTGACCAAATCTATCTGTACTCTCCAACGCCGCGGCTGTTGATACAAAACATCTTCTACAGTCCAGTACAGCCGCTGCTAAAACAGGTCGATTTACCCGCAATTTACACCAGAGGGGGCTATTTCAGACTGGATGACAAGGGCCAATCAAATTGCGTTTTACAGTTGCGTGTTTGGCTTGCAGTTTGTTTACGTGGTATCCAAAGCCAGGGATCAAGGTTCAATTAATCGCGGGAAATATATACGCTTGATGATTCTACTCACCCATTTTTCCCCTTTATCGCTATTTGGTACGTTTGATTAAAAGCTTCGTCGGTGTATATGACCGGCTTGGCCATAAAGAAGCACCATTTTATGTATAGTTATTCAGTAAATTGCTGAAGGCCCTAAATTATGCGGTCGTCGTGGGGCCAATGACAACTATATAAAGAGTCGCATATAAACGCACACAAAATTAGGGTTTTAATATCAACAAATCTGATTGGCTCTATTGTAAAAAAAAATTGAAATGTGTTCATTAAATATAAAACAGTTATGATGAAATCCTGTGCGAACCAGATGAAATCCTGCTATAATTTAAATTCATAGGGCTGGTCATTTTTCCTTATATGTGTCGACAAAGCCTTTGACCCCGCTGTGATAAATGACCTTATATGTAACGAGTCAGCATTTTGAATCTTGTTAGTGGCGGGGCTACTTAATAACAGTTGATTTGTAGTGACGTCGGTACATCAAAGCATGACCAAGATGCGACAGCAAATTGACACATCCTCATGCAAGTAGCGCACCAGACTGAAGGACGTACTAATAAAGATGTCTCCTATTTATCTCAAAGTTTAGTCTGTGTTGAAAAGCTAAGTTGTATTTGATGGCTACAAAATTTATTTGGTTTAAAACATGATCTTGAGAAGATTTCAACTCCACAAGTCCAAACATATTACAAATATGTTGATTTACGCTTTCGTCCAGTGACACATCTACGCATCCCATTTGTTCCGCCACTTCCAAATTTACATCCGTGACGTAATTTCTCTGGGAACCAATCAGTGTTAATATTAGGGTATTGAGTGGAAACGGCGAATACAGGCATTTAATTGCCCATTCTGGAATAGTGCCCTCTGATGGCAATCGCTGAAAAATCGGCCTTGTTTTAGCAGCGGGTATACTGGTCTGTGGTAAATGTATGTATCAACAGCCGCTGAGTAGGCGCGTAGGGAGTAAACAGATTGTTTCCTTCGTTAGGCAGAACAGAAGATATATAACACTGAAGTTATGTGTCTGCGGTGAACATGTTCGCTCAATCCCTGTGGATTACCATGTAAGTGTATCGCCCCAACCCTTGTGATGCTTTTCTCGGATAATTGTCTAAGTCTTAGAACAAAGCAACAAGAAATTCAAGAAAAGAAAGCTATTCTCATGACCCCCCCTCCCAAAGATAAATTCATGGAAAATATCTATCGCGATCTAGTCTCAGATTCTGCTCAATGATCGACGCTTAAAGGATATTTTTAAAGCTGGGAACCAAGGACGGACTGTCACCCTCACCCTCCGCAAGAGTTATCTTACATACGATAAAAGGAAATGTAGTTGCACATTTTGTTGCCGGTGTATTGTGGAAAACCGGGAAGTAACCTCGTAAAAACCACCCCGCGAACTCCGCAGCACCCGGAAAATTTCCCTTATATACCTAAGGCCCACAGGGGGGGTCGAACCTATTCTGGGTACAGAGAAAGGGGCTTAGTAGTCCAACGCTAACCACGTACCCACGGCGCGGCCGGTTTTAAAAGTTAATATATATTTTTGTCAAGAGTAATCACACTGGCACAGGGATATCGACTAATTAAAGTCGATAAATTATCTTATAAGTTACATGTATTGCCTTTTCTCGAGATGCGCCTAGGTTATCCAAAACAACTCGAGATACAGATCTATCTAAAAACTTATCTCTGAGAATTTATCTATAACCTGAGATGATTTATCGTTTTAATTAGTCGATATCCCGGTGCCAGTGGGATTACTCTTGACAAAAATATATAATATTATATATAGATAAATGTTTTTATTCTGATAGTCTGCTATGTATAAATACAACAGATTTTGATATGCATAGCAAGCTTTTTTATTTCCATAATAACATATGTCAACCTTCACTGTATAAAATTGCTTTTAATGACAAATATGGAATATAGTTTATATGTAAGGTCTTGGTAAGGATTTATAGCAACTTGTGAACCTAATCCATAGATAATCGTTACGGTGAACATCTTTGTGGGACGTTTTATAAAGCATAGGGAAACGTTTTCCCAGCCATTAGATATGTGTGTGGTATCCAGTTTCCCTTGTTACAATTTTCACTATTAGTGGATTTCATGCTTGAGTTAAACGTATTTTGTACTTATACCTTATTGTTATATGAACTATGTAACGTGTCACACCATGACATTCCGAAATTCAAAAGCATTCTATACACATATTTTGTCAGAAAGAAAGAAGGAATAATTATCGTTGTACAAACAGCAATTGTCATTTTGTCAGTTCAATGGTGACCGCGGTATAATAGTGCGGGGTTTTAGAGAAGTTTCCGCATGAATACACATCGGAACTGAATAGTCTCGCTACTGCAATCCCTCAAATACATACAGTGGTTAGACAATTACTTCATAGAGTTTTGGGTTTCAGGTATGCTTTAGGAGAGAAGTGTAATGATCTATGGTGATGGGCGAGCTCCTGTTTTCACCTCAGAACAAAGATCTTGCAGGTAATATTTTGTCTCTGCTTAATAGCATCTTTCATTTCTCGTCCGTACTATATATACCTTGTTATGTCACCATCCTTCAGACTAGTGAAGACATGTCCTTACATTAAAATGCAAAATCAAGGTTCTACATACTACTATTTTAACTAGCATTGATATTATTCAAGAGCTATCTTTCGAATGTTATGTAATGTATAATGTTTTATGGCACAAAACGTCCTCGTTAGAACGGGACAAATTTAGAGTATTTCTTGTTACTAAAGAAGTGATTTCATACAGGAAGGAATGAATTCCCAAGTAGGTCGACATATTTGATAATTGAACTTGTTACAAAACAAGTTGTTTCCATAAAGGGAGGAATGAATTCCCAACTAGGTTGAATTATTTGACACTGCCTACGAAATTAAGTCAAATTTGATGCAAGGTAAAATGTTTTTTTTTAAGTGCAGGATACCAGTCATGTTTAATATCACAAGTCTGCTCCGCCATATATTGCATGTCTTTTACATGTACCTTCAATGGTTTATACTGTGATGTTTGGCGGAACAACTCAATTCACAATTTAAGACTATCTTGGTTTCATACAAATAAAGGATTTATGGATAAAAACTTCGCATTCTTCCCAGAAGACCATCAATGTATCCGTGTGAATTTGTAATGGATTTTATTTCTATATCATGTTTTGTGTTACGTCGTTCTCATCTCGCGATTGGTTGAAGCGGATCAAAAATTCAAATCACTGTAAACGCTTATTTTATACAAATAATTTACGCCCATGAAATACAAACGAAATTAACTCAATGAATCCATTTAAAAGCTAAATTTATTAAGGTTTATTTTTCGTAAATTTTCACAATTAGCAAATCCTCCCGTGATTTCTCGTTATTTTGCTGTCATCACTAAGCTCGAGCGTGATAGGCGTATGAATATGCCTCAAAATTTGATATTCTGTTCGCCAGAAGCCTCTTGACCGCCGTGTGCAAAATAAATATAGAAGCAAACAGGGGTAACCGAGTGAATTCCATATGGCTTAAGATGCACAAAGTTTAATTTAAGAGTATATTATGTTTTAAATGTTAAACAACTGGACAAAGGGCTGTGAAAAAGTTCCGGACAAAATGGCGGTGATCGAATCTCGTCCAAGATGATGTGCACACAGTACATTCGAACACTTCCGAGTCTCAATTTGTGTATGCTGTGGTGGCCCATCTTGGATGTCAGACACTTGCGCATTTTGTAAACGGGATATCTCCAGGTCGCATTTTACCCATCTATGTCACACTGTGTTGCATGGGTGACTTCATGACGATAGCATGACGGTTGGGATTGCTTGTCGACAAACTGTGAACTCAATCGGACAACAGTTCATTACCTCAGAATAAACTCTAAAAACTGCAAAAAATATTGAAATATCTTAGTTACTGGTCGAAATGAATCGTGTAATTTCTGTAATAGATGAATAATAGGTTGAATCATAGTATTAAACGCACTCTTGTAAATGTTTCGTTTATTTCAGGGGGTAATGGGACCTAAATAATTAAACAGAAAAACATAAAAGAAATGACTATGACCGCAAAATAACATGCTATGTAACTTGATTTCTATTTTATAGGTTGGTACGACTGTCAAACAAACATTACAGAGACATTTGCCTTTTGATTGAAAGCAACATTGAAAAGGGCTGTCAATTCTAGAAATGATGCCTTAAGCGTAATCTCTCTATTTTGAAAGGTTTTTGTGTTTTTGTCAGATTTAATGTTTCTGCTTAAAAGACACAAATCGCCTAAATCTAAATAACATTTCCTTTCTTGATTAAATACTACAAAGAAATATAAATTTAGTTTGTTAAAAAAAAAAAAACATATGAAGGATTAATTATAAACAGTTTTTATGTTAAGTCATTAATCATATGAATGTGATCTGAATAGGATAGGATAGGAATGAAACATGCATGCGCACTGTGCATGTAATTAGGTTCTGATGAACAATATGTTTATAATGTATGAATTGATGCGTAATGGTTTGTGTGTCAATAGCATTTGTCATCATCACTATGTTCCCGTTAAGTCAGTTAATCGTGTAATGTAGCGCTTAACTGATAACTAATGTGCTGGGTTATATCTTAATCCCTCACCACAAATCGGTAGAGATGACTTAAAAATCCCTCAATAAAGGATCTGTCTCTGACACTCCTGCGAGGTTAGTGTGTTGATAGTTGAATAATTTCACTGCAGCTATTATAGATGAATCTGACAGAATCTAACAGAACATGTGCTTTCGGCAGTTAGCGGGTTGCGACTCCGACCATGCGATTCTGCGTTAAATGAAACGACACTTAACACCAAACAAAACACAGGAAATTTATATTGAATTTTTCAGACTTCCGCGAAATTAGCCGCATAAGAAGAGTTGTAATAGTAACTAGGTTATAATTCTTTACAGATATTGAATGGGTAATATTTATTAAACGTTGCATGAAGGGAGTTCTTGTGGAATATTTGTATTAAAATTTCGAAAAGTCCAGAAATATATAAAAAATTTAGGTATGGAAAGGGTTTTGATAGAAATAAACGATCTACTGAATTGTTCTTGCCTCATAGGCTACCATAATATCGTTTTATAGAATGTTTTGTTAGAAGTGATAGAATAAGTGTTCGCTAACATGTTATAAACCACCGTTATGTCACCCTCATGATTCATACAAGCTATAATATGACAGTATTATATGTGAGGTGTATCCACACTATATTTATAAACTACATGTATTTTAGCAACCTCCATACATCTTGCTGGTTGATCCAAGAGTCAAAATATATACTCGATAAATAAAATATGTGATTTGGATACTGTGTACAAAGATCAATTCCCAGTATGTAATTAAGCCTAGCATTGTCAGCAAAGTCCTTGTGCAAGAATTGACTTTAACCAGGAGAAAACAATAAAGCCACAATTAGTGGTTGGTGCGTGTCGGGATTGCTGATTCGAGCTACCTGTCAGGGCCAGGCTTTGTCTGACAGCAATACAAATAGAGGATAGTCACGCTATATAAACAGACAGCGGCTCTTCTGGTGATAGAGAATCCAATCCCAGACAATAGGAGTCTCAAACCAAAACGACCGGCCCCTAGAACATGAGGGTCCTGTGGTAATCCATTCTGTATTCACCGCGATCAAACTCATAGCTTCATGCCGTCAATCCAATTCCCCTAAGGAATTAGTCCGAACAGATATTATATTTGTAATATTGTGAAGTGGTCTCATTAAGCAGTTATACCGTAGCGAGAGTGCTCCTAATTGAGACTGACCTATCTTCCACCCTTATCCAACCAATCGCCTGTAGCATCAGTACACGGATACACAGCTTGTCCAACACGACCTTAATATGCTCTAACCACAAAGCGACCCAAACCGGTATTTGCCTAATTATGGATTGTGTTGTGGCTGAAGTGATTTCACCGTCAGTCAGAATCAATAGATTTTGACAGCCCTCAGACCATAAGTCCCGCCCAAACAAAAGAAGCACAGCAAACACTCACAGAGAATCGTTAATTGATAAATAATGGAAATGTCATAACCAGTTCAAAAGTAGGACAACAACATATGACATCATAACTTCTGTACTTGGTAAATAGAGGATGAGCGTTCCATGATATCACATTTATCAAACGAGTGGTAGAATTTATATTATTACGAGTGGCTATTTACATATGGCAATTATAATTGGCAGTTGGATAACTGTGATATCCTGGATCACGAATTTTATATCCTATTTATCCCATACTTTATTTTTTAGAATTATTGGTAATTTAACTAACAATTCTCAAGGAATTCAATTTGTTTGTTTTCGTTCGTATGCAAATGAGAGCGGAGAGGTACAAGTTCGAGTAGACAGGCATGATACGTCACTCTAAGCCTTACAAGCATTTCTGTCGCCAGAAATATAGTTCGATCTCATTTGCGTGATTAAAGGATGAAGTGCATACATTTTCAAGCCATGCTCCTTAATTTTTAACAATCATCGTTGGATAGCAGACGAATAAACATACTAGTTGAACACAACATGACAAACGAATTCATGACATCGAAGAAAACTGGGTCGATGAAGTCTGCAATGTAGTCACGTAAACAAACTCAACTGGATAGATGTAGGTCGCGTCAGCTGGGCTTTGATGCAACGAAATCAGTGTATGTTTTTCAGTGTTTGGGGCCGTTTTCTCCATTTCATTTGACCTAAAACTAGATTACTCGGACAAATTTTATTTCAGTTTTAAACAAATTTATTACTGTGCATTTAACGCACTGTACAAATAATATTGGAGGCTTTTTCAAAGAAACGCGGAGAAAAAAGTTCCGGCAGATGTCATGTTACGTCGAACTCTTCCAACGCAGTTTGATTGGTGGGTTTAATCAATGAAGGTTTCCTAGCCCAATCAAAATTGCCATTCAGTTTTTTCATTGGATGACATATTTTAGTCATCGATGTAACTCACTCGTGTTATTTTTACACGCACAATGGCCACAGTATTGGATAAAGTGATTTATGTATGAAACAGTAAGCTTACATTGAAGTCACTGCACGCAGATGCATTACGAAATTTCCGCTTTCCTTTCATTTCAAATCACAAAAAGCCGAGATAACCATAAGAGGTGTCGCAGAGCAAATCACCAAGTGAATCTAATTGTTTCAAATTTATATATCACAATTCATAACTGTTTTGCCCCCTTTGCGATGGCTCTTATATCCAGCCCTTATTATCCACATGGAATAGTTTTTGTCCGGCCGGAATTGTTCCTCACTATATAACATAAGCTTCTATACATCTACTTTGTAAATTTCATTATAAAAAGTTCCATTTGCAAAGCGGGTCACAACATTCTTGATTGCTGTAATTAATTATCAGTGTTCACATGAATGAAGTTCTAACAAAACGAAGTCTACAAATGCCTTAATTACAGGGATAAAAGCGTGTAGGTGTTAGTGTTGTAACCAATTAGCACCTATATAAATACAGAGACTGTCCTGTCGTGTCATTGCGCTTAAATATGGTTTCATTAGGCCGTGTAATATGATTCTGCACGGGAAGCCATATGTAGTTATGCATGGCGTCTGTCAGCTGCAGAATATATTTGACAAACCAGCGATTGCTTTAGCTCGTCAATATACTATATTATACCTCAATGAATCTTAATACTTTAACACTTTATCTGTTTTCCCAGATAGACGACTTCTATTCCTGAAGCCACAAGACATCATAGTATGGATCACCAGCTGTACGATTACCATGCACACATCGATACGCTTCGACTTTCATCAAGGTACAGATCAGTGAATTGCCAGCTCTTAATCCGGATAGAACGATGAGCCTCCAATTAAAACCACATACACCCATATATAACTTTCCTCATGTCTCAATTAAAACTTGTCTCTCGTAATCACCGAATCACTAGAATCATCAGTTAATCCCCGACATTACGGTAATCATGTTCATCACTTCATACGTTGGAATATATACTATATCTCAGTACTGGAAATTGTCTCCTGGTCGAACCAAAAGTTTCCATGTATACCATACGGTTTTGTTAAAGCTCTTTTCATTGGTGGAATGTTCGCGAGTCTGTAATTAATATGTCTGTTGTTGTTGTGGAAGCAGCCAATGAGAAGGCTTGTATTGATTCCACAGAGCAACTACTCCGCGAAAACGTTTCGGAAGCGACTTGTTCAGATGGAGCCGAACAAGGCGGTCAGACTGCCTCGACAGCGGACCAAAGTATGGACGGTCCGCCAACAGAGCTTCAACAAGACACTATATCAACAGCTGTGCACACTGACGGTAAAATTAATCGCGCCTACACGTGCCCTGATATAGAACTACAGAATTACAGCCCACAGTTGGAGAGAACACAACATGCTAGCAATAGGATAGTCGATAACTCTATACAGTTAAACCCATTAAAGGCCATGTCACATTCGGCCAGTATGCCATACGCTCACTCCCCGCTTGACAAGTCGGATGACCCGGTGCATTTGGACAGTTCGACCGGCAGACTGGACGATTGCAAGCTCAAGGGACTGGCTATAAATAAGGAATCTGCACTATCCGAAATTGGAGCGGATTATATGAGAGTAAATGGAGCTATTGGGTCGTTCAAGCAACTGCAGAAACCCACCTCGATGCAGTCGCTACCGACGTCACCTAAAATGAGTTACACCTCCACCGAGGATGCCGGAATAGCTCTGGTGGGGGTGACTGATTTCCCTCGGTATGTCGACGAGAGACCTAACTGTAAAGTTCGACAAAAGCCCAATGTGGGCTATCGTTTGGGCAAAAGAAAAACTCTGTATGAAAAAAGAAAGAAAATATCTGACTATGCCTTAGTGTCTGGGATGTTTGGTATAGCAGTGATGGTAGTGGAAACAGAACTTATTATGGCTAACGTCTATTCCAAGGTAAGTCAGCTTGATCTTTTTAGTAGTTATTACAGCCAAAATGACTAATGTTGTAAGGATGTAGTGGGGGTTCAACGTGTCGTCATGAATCATTTATTATAGAAGGTCAGTAATGTTAGGGCTTAGCTTTCTAGTCTCACCCTGGTTGACAAAGAGAACACTGCCTTTAGCTGCTGCAACAAAATGTCTAGGTTAAACAGCAGTCGTCCATATGGTGGCTTTCCTCTATCTGCCAAATGTGTGCTAAAAATACTCAGAAGACATGGAGAATAAGCTGTAATGTAACCTTATAGTTGCAGAGAAAACCACCATGGCTCTATAGTAGACTACATAGCGCCTACCTATAACAACATCTACATGACGACCACAGATATACCGTATGTGTTTAACGTACAGCAGAAGGCAGGCCGAATAACAACTGGAGTATTCTGGCTTGGAGTTGTTCAAAACACTACCTTCCCCAACACGAACAGTGCAGAGCTCACAGTCATTAGGAGTCGGTCACTTTGATCTTTAGGTGATATCATTACTTCATCACACTTTCCTCCTAATGAGTACAGGGTGCGAAATCCATTTGTACATCTTAAATTAGCTAATCACGCAACGGTTGTCATGTTGTACACTCATTAATTAAGGCTATACACCAGCATGAAAACAGTCTCTTCCATAGCCGTGTTTACATGATCATATGCCGACTCATTGCAATGAACACGGAGCCCACATATGACCTTCCACAAACCTGAATTCAAGCACTAAGTTTGAATAGCATGTAGAATATAAGGTTGTCAAATATTTGGAAATAGACATAGGAATTAGCATGTATAGGATATAAACATCATAAAGATATTCATCATAATGGAAACATATCGCTAGTAATTCCTTCTTATTTTTTGCAAAATTAATAAATCAGATTTTAAATAAAGCTTTAAACCGAGCATTGATTTTTATGATGCAGATTTTATTATCTTTCTGAAAACCCATATTTTGTTGCATGTGAAAACTGTAGGTGGTATCTGTTCTTCATGTTAATGGTGTAAACTGAGAACACGTGGTCTACTGTTTATATTGTGACAGGTGGTGCAGAGTTATATTACCACATTTTTCAATACAGAGTAATCAGCTTCTCTATGATTACTGGTAGGAGTTAAATATTTCAGTCTTCTGTGCAATTATCAGGGAATCAATGCCCTCGATTTAAAATCAGACCAAAAATTATATTTATTATAACGACTGATTGTCAACCATTACAGTTTTCTTTTCTCGCTAACTCGTTGTATTGTTTCGTGTCTTGTTATGAAAGGGTAAACAATAATAGTGACTTTCTTTGTCAGTGATATCGATCTTGCTTCAGAATGTATCAAAGCGATATACATAGCCTCCGAACACATCCCGCTTAGTTTATTTACTGTGTGAATATTTTCAATGACCTTGCAAAATGTTACTGCTATTCTTATTTCGGGAGTTGAACAATTACAAGCAATAAATACTTTCGTTTTTTCCCTACGAAAATTGTAGGTGCTGCTCTCCACGTTAACTGCTTTAAACATCTTTTTATTACCAGAAAAAGAATAACAAGTGATGACGGAGTGGTTTGTTTACCCGATGGAAAACTATTTACCCAGATAACATTGTTCCTCAGCTGTGCACCTCGGCTCAGTTTGAAAATGTTTATTGGTTTTTATTCAGAGAAAATTTTGTTTAGTTAAGACAAAACAAATACAAAATGGAACAAGTCACACAAATATATTATATTCAGACAAAAGCAAGCGAACCGCGAAAATAGAAAACAAAAAAAAAAATGAAAAAAGAAAAGGAGCTTTATTATTATTAATCAGAAACAAGATGGCTTAAAATCTTATATTTACTTACTTGAGACGCCTTTCCATAACGTTATCTTCATATGAAGAAATGTTGGTTTAATTGTAGAATTGGTCCGTCACCTAAAAGTAGCCTTTAAACAGTTACGGTCAGGTTCATAAGTTAGGGATAGGTATAGAGTTATGTTAAGTGTTTGTTTCAGGGTTAGGTTTAGTTTTCGGGCTAGGTTTAGGGTAAGTTTTTATGAGGGACTATTTTGAAAAGCGACAAACGGATTGTACAATCTTCCCAAAATATTCTTTGTATCTGACACTGGCGTGCTGAGAATAGGCAACTAAAGAGGCGACCAGTTTATAAGCAACTCAGTTAAACAACTCAGACAGCGACACTCAAGCCGTGAATTAAGGATTTTGTTCATATTGCAGCCTTATTTGTTTATTTTAAATATAACAGAGCTTTACTGCTGTTTTTGTACTGTTATAATGCTAAAAGCCTTCAGTACAATTTTAAAGTTCGAACGGCTATTTTCCGTAGATAAGGACACTGGTACTTGGATCATGGTTTTCAAAAAGTTATTTACTCAAAATTGTCGACAACGTACCTCATATATTACATTCCATTTTGTGTTTTCTGTTTACAATTTTCATACATTTTGTAAGTGCCCTCTATTATTCTAATTTGGATCCATTGAACTTTGTTTCAGGAAAGTTTTTGTTCTATTGCTCTGAAATCTTTAATCAGCATATCTACTGTGATATTACTTGGGTTAATATTGGCGTACCACGCTTTGGAAGTTCAGGTAAGCTTACTGTTACTTACATCATCTTCTTTCCCAAATGTTATTAGGTGTGGGATTGATGCTAGAAGTATAGAACTTATGTGTATTTGGGAGTTGAGTGTTGGGAGTGTTTTGCTTGTTTGGGGTGGTTTCTTGAACGAAATATATTCCTAATTTGTTTTTTTTTTACCTTCGCCTTTGCACGACCATCCGTTCATTAAGTCTGGTGGGAATGAAGCTTTACCTGTATTGTATATACTTGTGCCTGGTACGTATCACCCTCAGACTCCTGAATAGCTGGTTGTAATTGTGTGCGCTGCGTGTCTCAGAGCAGCGCTATACTTTCATTGTATAACATAAATCAATGCAACCCTCTCACACAAACAATGAGGATATTTAAAATGATCTGTGATTGTTTTCAACATGCTTTATTAATATATGCTTTGCTGATTAATATAATGCTGTATAATTGTTTCCAAAATATTTATTTGTTAACACAATTATACTTTTCACTTTGTGGATCATTCTCATACAGCATTTGATCAAACATAATTGAATAGAATCAAATGCATAAGGGATTCCTGATTGCTTGATGACTACACCATATTTAGTTAGACAGATAAATCTGCACTGAAGCAAGATGTTAGACTTTTTTAAAAATCCCAAGATCTTATGTTATGTATTATCTCAATTTGTTGCTATTACGCACAGTTCTTCAATACATTTATTAATACTTTTTCACTTAAAAAAACCCCAACTATTTCATGTATTTTCCCATGCCATATGTGGAGCAAACCTATCGACTCTGTTTCCAGTGTTTTTGCTCGTCCCACAATGCTGGGGGTAATGTTTATGTAAATAGCATGTCAGTGCAGTCCCTCATTTTCATCATGTGTTGCTAGAGTACCGATATTCAGTAAGTTACATAATAGTCTGTATCTCGTAATCTCAAATTGTCAAACCATATCTAATTGTAACAATTAGTCAGGCTTGTATAACTGTAATTCTCGGCGCATACAGCTGCAATATTTTGCCTATTTGCTGCATTTTCAAGTCATACCACGTGCTCACGCTCTTATTCACTCGAGCAACTTTATTGAGGATCTCTGTGTCATTTGTTCTTCAATTAAAATATATCAGATATGTTTTTATTACTTTAACGAAATCTGCCCAGAGGGTCACTGCTCTGTATCAATTTGATTTAACATATGTCAATGAAGAGTAACTGTGAAGAAATAATATAACAGTATTATATTTATTGGCTTCTTCGGTTTATATTCATAACAACTGTTACTCTATTTTGTAAACAAATCAAATTGATTTGGATGTGTAATTAACATATGTCGATGGAACGCGTTTGTTTGCTTCAACGATATAAGAATATAGTGAAGGAAAACAAAACACGCTCAATAATAACCGATTGGAGTTAAATAAATTTACTTTCGAAACGAAATGCTGACATTGAGCATCTTCAAACATTTTGGCAGAATGTCCTCCGTCAAATTACAGACAAATACACATTGTTAGGTTTACTTTTCGGAGTGAATTTGCTGACAACTAACTGGTTTACATTATTGGTGTTATTGAGTGGTTTAATTTTCCTTGGATTAAGAGCACCAGCCATTTCTTAACTTAAAATCGTGTGAAGTGTAAAAGCATTATTGTAGGCTTCTTGAAAATCCAAGATTATGTATTCAAATACATAAAATGAACAGCTTGTAGTGTTTTCGATTCTGATGGGATATTTCGGTAAAAAATGGTGTAATACCTAACGATATCGGTTAGTTCACAATGAAGTATTATGTTGATGAGAAGTTGTTTGTACATATATGTTTAGTCTTAAAAGAGGTTGTTTTCGATTGACGCAGTGTGAAGATTGAGTGACTTGTAAACTGGTTTGATGATGGACTAGAGGGATAAAGTTATGTACCGAATAGACTTTGAGACCTGCTGTTGTCATAGATCTGACTTTTTTCCCTGCCACAACCGATCAATGTTATTACCACAGACCTCAATCACTAGCTCTCATTTCTTTCGTCGTGGCACTACCCAGTGTATAGTCGCTTCTCATCGTCTACTCTGGCTTGCTCCTTATTATGCGAGTGTTCTTCACAGAGTCCCTTACAGCTCCCAACAAGAACTGTTCGATTTCTGAATTAGGTACAAATTCTCCTGACGGTTGAATAGGATCGCAAGGCCCAAGCAGAAAATTGGAACAGTGTTTTGCCACCATATGGCTACGTCCTCAAAGGGTTCTACAAAAACGTGTCCTTGGTTTCTGAGTCAGAAGAGGATTTGGGGATTTAACAATGGCTTGTTATGCGTGTCTGACAATTCTCAGTGGCATCAGAGAAGTAAGAGGAATCGTTATTAGGATAGAACTAATCTATAAATGGTTCCCCATTGAGTTTAAGGCGTTTAAATGACACTATGTTCTCGTTCTATCGGATAATTAAGAGATCCTCTTTCTGCTTTCTTCAGCTTTTACCTGAAGGAGAGGATTAATAACGCTATTCAAGACTAAAGGTGTCGCACTAACAATTTGAGAATAAAAGGTTCTATCGTCAGTTGTACAGTATCTTTATCTGTTTTTGCACAATCAATCTTATTATTAAAACATCGTTCAATAGTCAAATTCTGAGCTATTTTTAATTGTTTATTTTGCTTTTAAAATCAATCAACTTTAATTGCTTCAGATGTAAATCAGAGAATTACCAATCAATCGGGTTACCTAAGTAAATAAAAGCTTTGACAATTTTGGAAAATATCGCACTTTGTTATGATTTAACAACGCGCACTGTATATACCGCTCAACATGTGATAGGGACATTGAACATTTTGTATCACGCAGCTGTCGTATAACGATCAAGTGAAACAAATGTCATCTGCTTATCATAAACGATTACATCATGCTCTGACAGGCATTGAAAAGGGGATTACTTTAGAAAAAAGGCCTTTTGGTCATTTGTGATAAAATCATCCAGGTGTCATTCGAATTTCAACGTCAATTAAAGTTAATAGTGGGAGCACTGATGACGCTAGGACAACGTCGACTCGTGGTCATTATGAGCCGACGAATATCTCGTTCAGGACGACGCTGCCGCCCTTCGTCTAAGGCCATAACGAGCTCGTCCAGCATGACTTGCGCAACTCGTGGACACTGAACGCCCCAATATGTCCAACACATGCTCAATTGGGTTGTGGTAGAGTGAGCGCGCAGGCCATTCCATTCTCACAATTGTCTCTCGCTCCAGGTAATCTTCCACTAACCTAGGCCAATGTGAACGAGCATTGCACCCATCAGAATAAACTGTGGGCCAATTGCACCAGCAAATGGTCTCACAATAGGATGGAGGACATCATCCCCGTAACGAGCCACTGTCAGCATTCCATGCCAAGGGACATGTAGAGGTGTTCTTACAGCCAAGGATATGCCAGCCCAAAACATCACTGAGCCCTACCATATCTGTCATATTCAGCGACATGTCTCTGGAATCCTCTCCAACACGTCTCCATGTCCTTACTTTTCTGTGGTTATGGTCCAAACATGAATGAATAGTACTAGTATCTAGTCATTTAGGGTCCAATTGACTTGAACTGTGGCCCACAACAAACGCTCCTGTGCATGACGTTTAGTCAAAGGAATCCGCAGAGCTGGTCTACGTGACCACAATCCTGCCTCGTGAAGACGACGACGCACAGTTTGTGTAGAAACATGTACACAAAAAGCATTCTGCAGATCATTTCGCAGCTGCGTTGCAGTTTTCGGATTAGCCTGAATGACAAAAACCGATCATCAGCGGCCCCAGTTGCCTATCCCCGACCTCACTCATGCTGCCGCGTAACACGTCACGTACGTGCAAAATGGGATTTCTGGGGCACGTGACCATCAAGATGTTTTAAAGAAGCATGAATTCTTCATAGTCCATTTTGTTTCCCCAAAATGTAATAATTCACTGACCAGTTGGTGAAAACGCCCAATATTCCTGTCAAATGTTGAGTAGTAAATCTTAAAATATTTGATAGAATCATTCCGTTGACATTGCCTCAAAAATACCATTGTCAAAGTGTTCTAAACAGCCACGTGGCGCTGCAGTGCGTCTGACTTATGGTCAATAAAAGTATATTGTTTTGCTTCCTCCAATATACATGTTCTTGTTGATGGTCTCGATCTGTTTTTTAAGTTCAATATCTATCTATATTTCGTTTTTATTTTCTACGTGGAAATCGATCTTGAAATCTTCTTTAGTCAGTCTGTTTAGTCTGTTTGTCTCTCATGAAACCTAGACAACGAATCCAACCACGGTACGTTTGTTTTGGTTGATATTTATAGTTCACCACATTAATGGACAGTAGTGGGCAATGCTTTAGCAATGATCCGTTAGTCCCCTCTGATTCCCACATATACTCCATTAGCACTTCACACGTTGACAAGTCATAAAGCATCCATTACGAAAATGTCGGTAAACATGTTTGATAAAATGTCCACGTCCCTGTAGTAAAATGGGTCTTGTCTGTCATGTGACTCATTAATATGACACTCTATGTCTATTTATTTGTCTTTGACCTTAAACGATATGTACCCTAATTGCATTCCTATGGAACATGGGATCAAGCAGTTTATACTACTTTATCAACGGAATATTTTTTTGTCGTTTAGAAAGTGACCGTTAACAGTATTCTAGTTCAGAAAATGTTACAGGCTGAAACCCTTGAGGGAATCGAACCCATCCTAGTAAAAGGTGGGAGAGATGAGTGGTTTTAGGTGGCCTAGGATAACTGTTGGCGATTCGGTGCCTCGCTGAGGGTTTTGGGTTCGATTCCCGCAAAGGTCCCCGCCTGTACACTTATCTGAACTAGAATCTGTTCATTGTCGGAGTGTTACCCCCCATAAACACAAATACTGTAGCTTTAGCAATGGAACAGTTGTAGCTCTAGTGATGAAATAAAGCTGACCATGCTAACAGATAATGGCAAGATACTTGCCATATACCCCAAAATGTGTGGTGACATTTCCTATAAAATTAGGTCACACATATTCATACATGCATAGCAATTAAGTAGATTATATAGACCAGTTATACTCTGGCTTGATTCCCAATGGTTAATCATTAGGCGTATTGTGAATATATCCTCCACACTATACAGTAGGGACGTCATATTTTGCAATGTTTGAAGTCGGACAGCTGATACCATTGTAAACCAAACAATTACCTACAAATAGCATATAGATATAACGCAGCTGCTGTACTACATATGACCAATGGAAGAGTAACTTACGTCTTTCAACAGCTTCACGGTAGGACGTAGGCGATATTGTCGAACAATAACTTGGGAAGTTTGTGTCAGCTTAGTTATCCATCAGTCCAATAAATATGAAATCGTTTCTCTCGAGAAGTAATCGATTTATAAGCTGAATGGCTGTTTTGATGGATTTATTTGACATCAGTCTTGTATTTATTAGATGATGCCCCATTATGGTTGCCTACGTTAGATCGTTATCACCTTTTTCTGCTGACAATCCGGTTCCACAACACATAAACACAGACATGAAAAACAATGAAGTTGGATGTTATCATTCTTTATTGATTTAGTTAAAAATCGACCAATCGAGTCAGATTCTCTTTTTATGTAATGTCAGCAAACTTTCTGTTTTATATTACCTGTATTGCCAGAACTAGTGTAGCTATGAATATAACTTTTTCCATGTATGTTGAAGAAGATTATATACATTATTACTACTGTTTCTATCAAGTTTCTGAAGATTCCTGTAACATTTACGCTTTTGAAATTATATAGGCCTACATTTAGCAAATCCCGTGCAAGCTTTCCAGACTGGGTATAGGGTTCCATCTATTTGACGTAATTGATGACTTCCCATACTATAAATAATAATTTGTTACATGCATGTTAGTGATACGAATCCATAATACATGAAAACTCATTCATCATAGCCTAACTCGAAGCGAAACTTTGGTCACAGGAAAAGGCTTTGGGTGCTCTACGTACAAGCTCGTATTCTCGGCTTCTCTCTGCGTGTGTACAAAACCTCTTTTTAAGTTAGGCTAACAGTGTGTTATTAATAATAAATGTAAGCAAGGCCGCCAGCTAGAAAAAGAAATTACATACAATCTGTGCCTAGTCGCGTTGTGTATCTTGTCTAACTTGTGTGAATATTAACTGGTGTTTTTATTAGATGTGGGAATTGAAAGTTCCAGGCGGTTTATTATTCTTTCCATTAAAGATCCTTGAACCTTATTGTTATAGAGTGTCGCTCGGTTAAGTTATCTAGGGTATTCCAACATAGTTTGTAATTTGAATTTGTTCTGATTTAAAATCTTGTTTCCAAAGCGTTAACTTTCTTGTTTCCACTGTCCTTTCGCTTGGACCGAAATAACAGGGTATAGTGTAACTCAAGAAATTAAACGCACTGTGTTCGTAAAAGCTTAACAAAAAAACAGGTTGAAACTTCTTTTGTCATAATTGAACAAAATTTAAAATGAAATTTAAAATGCACAATTGTTATCAATCATTAAAGCTTTCTATGCTTCTGTGATGTCGATCTTTTTGAAATGAAATTGACTTTGGTAAAGAGACGAAGTTTCAGAAGTTTAGGTAAAACCTGTTCGAATTCTTTGTTATACATTGCACAACTTTGTGCGATAAGGGTTGTTAACAGTATAATGGATACAAATATTAAACAGTTTTTCAGCAATTACAACTGTATTAATTGTCGATAAGTAGGAGGAGTAAAGTAGCCACGCCGTTTTGCACCACGGAGCATCAGAGGATACGACCTAGATCAGATAAATGACAGATGGATGCAGTTATTTCCAAGACTTAGTTAGTGGAAAATCTTGGAACAGAGTTTTTGTACACTTATATACGGAAATGCTAACTGGACTTCGCTTCTGGATTGCTAATTAAAGGTGTCAATGCAAGACGGTTCTAGCACCCGGTTAGTATATATAGTGCCCAATATCTTCAACCTGTTCTGTCATGTAACTGTCTGCTTTCCCTTGCTGAGGTATGCTTGGTGTTTGATTTAGAGGTCGGCAGAGAATTACGATCAGATCCAGGCCAAGAGGTGATTGGAAGCTTGCAAACAATACCCGGTTTTCCATTACATTTCTGACGTGCCAGTTTTACGGGTTAACCAAGTCTGATTTTGTGCCAGTAGATCTGACGTGAGCAAGAGCTAGCTTTCTCCTAAACTACTGGTGTTGCTTCAGCCCGTAGCCATGTGTTTGTAACTGACTCTAGCCTGCCTGATAATCAAAGACAAAACTACGTTGCGAGTCAGTGATGAAAATCGTATCCGCAACTTAGCTGCATTAAAGGCTAATAATGTCAGTAGTTTTTGGAATAGAGAACCAACTCAGCGTAGTTTCCCCCCCTAATTTTAGCAGTACTTATGTGAAAATAATATGTTCTGTTTAAGGGCGTTATCAGTAGAATAACGTACAATTTTTACGTTGTTGTGTTGCATGTAGATGTATTCCATATTGCGTGGAATTTTCATTCTTAATTGCAACAACATTGTTAACATCTGCACCAGACTGTTTCCAACAAAACAAACATTATAATCTAAAATAAATTTATATTCAATACCATGTAAGTACTATTGAGGTAATATGTGTTAAACGCATGGCAGTTTCCTTCAACTTATGCTCCATATTACCCCCCTCATATATTCATTTTTGGAGACATATAGAAGTAGAGACACTTATGATAACATAAGATATAATGAATTACAACTTCTGGTATATTTCCGGCGCACATAACGTGTCATCCCCCTCATATTATCATCGAGAGCCTTTGTAGCCCAGTCGATAATCTATACTTTCAGTTTCCATTTAACCAGCGGAGCTCCAGGTATTGATTAATTGATTGGTGTTTAACGCCGTGCTCATGTATATTTCACGTATATATGACCGTGGATTATGCCAACAGTAGCAAAACGGCACGAACACAACGAAACATTCTGAGGTCTCTCTCTGTTGAAAAGAGAATGTTCCTCCATATATATATGGACGCGTGCTGGTCATTTTACCCCTTTCTTTTAAGAATATAAACTGATATGAGCCATATTTGGGTAGTAGCTGCACAAATACTCTTAAAAACTCTCTAAAATTCATTTTCAAGTACCCGCATACCCTGATTTATTATGAGATGACGCTTACTGTCTGGTATGATTGTTTCGAAGAAGGATTCTTTCGTCTCAAGACCTAGTTCCTGGTAAATGAAAACCTCTGGATATGTGTTAAACAAAACAAAGAAAAAATAAACCGTCTGGTTCTCAGCTTACTACGAAAACATGCCTTATATCTTCATGGCTGCATCCCATGGTGATGGATGATGGACATTAACCTTATCTAATGATAAAATTACCGTGAGGTGCGTTAGTCTTTTACTGTTAACAACTACTGTAGATCGACATATACACGTGTTTGTTACTCGTTTGTTAAGATTTTTGTGGCCAAGTGAACTTAAATGAAAACGCTTTCATGACGATTACACTTTCTTTTCCAATATTTAAAAAGGAAACTTCGTTCGTTTTATACCGTGCCGGCACCCGTTCCATACGCCTGTTCTAATGAATAGTGCAATGTATATGGCTGCCCTAAACACGTGCGCATTTTTTCAGAATCTTTATTCTGACCACTGTTTCATCAGCAGTTTATGTTGTATTTTATGAAAAGTAATAATTACATATTTCTTGACCACAACGGAGCATCTTGAGATTTTGGAACGAAAAATTGTCACGAATATGGTATTATTGGACATGGATTGTCCCTGCTAAACGTGCTGATCAAACAGAACAACGGATTAGATTATTTGTAGTTAACAGCTGAGACTTGTCTTCAGGCAAACTATGAAATGAAGATAAAGTACAGAAAGACGATGATTGATTGGATTTTGATCGGCGTTTCCAGTTACAAAACGTGTTATGGAAGATTAGTATTTGATCGATTAGCAAATAGAAGATGATCAGAAACTTAGGTTTGTGACATACAGTAGCAACTGTGATAAAACCATATACGGTCGAATGACCAGTCACATATGTATGAGAAGCCTTACTTGGCCTGTAACATATGATAACCTTGTGGAATGCGTGGAATAATTATCCCCTGTATTATAAAACGGTCTTCTTAATGCATATTGAGCTATAGAATGTGCTACTCCATATGAGAAGGCTTGGTTGGTTGTGTATATGCGACTCTTAAGGCCCGTTCACACGGCAATATTTTAAACCGGCTCAAATCTTAACCGGTTTAAATCCCAAGCCGGTTTCGAAAACG
>JAVFBZ010179824.1:0-15472 GCA_032466195.1 Katharina tunicata
AGTTAAAGAACTACAAAGTACGTTGTAATCAACGGTTAATCAGCTGTTAATTACTTTAATTGATACAAATTCCTGTGTGCTAAATTAAGTATTGTACCTTGCATTTTAGAATGGTTCCAAAGATATGACAAACATCTGCATTTCTTATTTAGCTTTGTTCTATGGGGTAATCTTCGGACTTTTGTTTCAGTTACCGACTCCCAGAAAACAGAATCGAGATCTGAGAACGGGACACCGTATCAGTTAAGTAACGCACCGGTTCAGCCGTCGACTGCACAGACCGAAAGACGAAGCACGAGGAGACCAAGATGGCGACGACGAATAGTAGAGGCCATCAGCAGAAGACTAAGAAGCTTTGGAGATCGTTTAAAAAATTTAAATTGTGCTAGTTGCCTATAATTTATTTCGCCTTGTTTTTTATTTACATGTTACATAATAATATTATCATACTTCTCATATCATCCTTGCAAATATGTCTTCATCTGCTTTATATTTCCAATGCTTGCTTTTCAAAAGTATGTACTTTGCTATATCTGTACTTGTTGTTTGTTAGAAATGAAATTAATAGATTTATTAAAATTAACAGCTTATGTTTATTTTTGTGTCCAGTTTTGATATAGATTGATAAAGATTTCATGGATTGAAAAATAATATCACAAGATTACGATTGCCATCCCATCCGTTGTGTGATCCAATTCGCACCACATAAGATGGTATCGTTGTTCTCAGACCAACCATTCGTCTCCCTCAAAACAAATCAGATTTGTGTCGATCTACCAGCTGATTCACGAACGTTGGTTGTTCTTGTCACATATGACACTTGTGTGGTGTAGGTAGGCCTATACTTTGTTTTAAGTTGACTTAGTTGTCTGGCTTTACCACATACCTGCTTAACCACATATAGATACACCCTCCCTTGACATTAACGGTTGGCCAAGGATGCCCGTAAATGAGGATTCGACAAAGGGCTATAGTACCCCAGTGCTGGTTAAAGATCATCATGGTACCCATCACCATCCGATTTGACATACATGCTGTCACCGTTTCGTTGTTTTATTGCGGTGCCTGCTCGATACAACGTTGCTGCAGTTTCGAGCAAACTAAATAACTATTTTTATTCTGTGTAACATTTTATAAGTACGCTACATTGAATATGGTAGCATGCTGAGCATGTTCTGAAAGATCGAACAAATATATGGATCGAGCGCTCCCTGTCATCGGTCCTTTTTGGAATCTCTTCAGCAGAGAGCCTTCAAGTAAAAAATTGAAATAGAATTATCGCTTCCAGTCCTATCACTGCAACTAAATCAGTAGAACATAACATTCGGAAAGACCGTCATTTCAAAACGTGCAGCGGGGACGCGCCGTGGCTCCGTGGTTGAGTGTTGGACTACGGAGTCCCCTTTACTTTAGGTATAAGGGAAGCTTTACGGTGGTTGCACAGTTCGTGGGGTTGTTTTTTCGAGGGTTCGCCATACACCGGCAATGCAAAGTCGTGATATAGGTGGAATACCCTTGAGTACGATGTTAAACACAAATCGAATATATAAATGATATTTCATTAAAATTACCACAGAAGACAACATTTGACGTCATGGTGAAACTCGGACTTTGAGAACGTATTGAAAGTTTCTGTTGACCGTACAGTAATGACACACTCAACATTTTCATGATCTCAAAATATTTTGATACATAATATTATGACTACAGATAAACATACTCAAATAGGCTCGTACCTTTCTGAAGATTGAGAATAATACGAAGACTTATGTAATGGCAAGCCATTCCAGTTGTTGTCGTAGTAGTGTTTCCTCCAAAAAATACGCTGGCGAATGAATCGTCTAAATTTTACTACCGACGGATTTAAAATTAAAAACAGAAAAAAAGGTGACACAGGGCCGATTCAATTCGAAGTCTTAAAAGGTACACAAACTAGATAACATCGTGAATCGTGAAGAACTCTTTCGAGATGAACAACAATATACCTTAGAGGCAAAGACTCGACTGTAGGGAGAATGATCTGATTCTCTATGTTACAATATACAAAGAAGTAGTGTGTTAATCATGTAGAGCTTTTCTCTACTGGATTGAATCATTAAACGCAGATCATTTCCAGTCAGCAATCGATCAGTTATTTTTTGGTTAACGAAAACTTAAAGCAGTAAATGAATAAATGTTGTAAACAAGATCATTCTAAATAAATTTGCAGTTTTTTTTTTGCCGATAGAATATACCTCATTCGCAGAAATAGTTGATGCCGATGTAGCAGATTGGCGAGGCATATATACTCCGGATAAAGACAGCTGTTGCTACTGTTTGTTCTTCTATCTTCTATCTGCATTGCAGTGGTTCGTTACCTCTTGTGATTAATCCAAAAAATTCCAGATTAACGAGGAAAACTTCAATGTACTGTTGTTTTCTACGACACTGGCAATACCACTGAAACACAGAAAGAGAGCGACTAGCTATAAACAATTACGAGAAAAATTACAAGGACCTGGTACAAAGAGAATAAGTGCCCAAGTGCAGACCAAAATACTTCAACAAGTCGGATACATGTGCTTCGTACATATAATAACTCCACCGCCCTTCTGACTGTTTGTATAAAAAATGATGTGGGGTGGGGTGCTAGCGGGAGGTTTTGTTTTAATTTAATGACGGATTGTGTTTGCAACTATGTAGTAAATTAGTATTGACTTCGTAACAAAGCCACTTACTCTCCATGAATGATACGGTTTGGGGAATCATCCAATACGCTGTTATATTCGAATACTGCTGCCTGCCCGCAAAACCATCGAAGACAAGTAACTTCTATTTTATATTGACCTTTGGGCATGTTCTTCAAGTCTACATCTACAAGGGAGAAAAATATAAAATTGGTTTATTTATCGTAAAGTCACCTTAATGGAATACAGACAAGCTGTTATGTTCATTTAAAATGAACCGGTAATAACCTCAACTCATTTATATAAAACGGTCCATCGATTCACTTTGGTGACGGACCTTGTATGTAATGACGAGGCATTTTGAATATAGCTAGGAACGTCATAGCGCGGCTGCTGAAGCTTGACCTGATAAATCAACCTATGAGCAAATTTAACTTCTTTCACATGACTTGATTCTCTTGTTGCATTGGTATATTTACCGCTGCAGGCAATATTTGTATGGCATGTAGATAAACGGATCCTATAGGACACCAAGCGCATCCGGCGCCAATAAAAATAGACATAGAGCAGGTAACAACAAAGAAAATGAAGAAATAAAATAGAGCTATTTCGCATAACAATAGGCCGAAATGACCGATGCAACAAATGAATCAAGTCACGTGAAAGAATATAAATTTGTTCATTGGTTGATTAATCAGGTCAAGCTTCAGCAGCCTCGCTATGACGTTCACAGCTATATTCAAAATGCCGCGTCATAAGGTCCGTCACCGAAGTGAATCAATGGACTGTTTTATACAAATGCTGTGGAGCGGGTCATTTTGGGGAAGGGAAATAACTCGTGTAGGCCTTCTTATAACTGGTTAAATGTGAAAAAAAGAAAAGCGTTCTATTTCAGTGTGATTTAAGTTACAAAAAGAGTAGGATTGATCTTTTTTTGGTATGAATCTGCAAAGTGCTTTTTTTCGGTTTCGCTCATGCGCACAAATCATCCGGCGATTAACATGACACGTTTTGATCAGTATTCCACGATTGACATCCCAGGTGTAGATTCCGGGAACGAAAGGATCCCGAAGCAGCCTCGGAAAACTTCGATATGGGGAAAACACACAGACTCATTCTGGATCTCGTGGGTCTTTCCTACTCTAAGATAGGGGAAAATACACTGACTCATTCTGGGTCTCGCGAGACTTGTCTACTCTCAGAGAGAGGAAAATAAATTCTAGCATAAACAGAGCAATTTTCCCCTGACGCTGGGAATGACTATGGAAATGGTTTCGGCCGACCGAATATGATATAAACCATTACGAATTTACTTAATGGTACTATCTGCTTCAACTTTCGTTATATTATCTAAAAATCTTTCTTCTATCACAGACGTGTCATTAAGCTAGACAATGTTTTTTACAAATACAACATGGCTTCACATTGCTTTAGCAAAAAATGATTATAAATGTGTACTTTCTTATCGTATTGGATAGGTACACAATCCCACGCAGTTTTTCTGGTAAATTTATCTTCGTTATGCGATACGAATCCCTGTGTGTCCTTGTAAGTGATTTGACTGCTAATTGTCAAAAGAAGAGAGAAGAAAAAAGATAGGAGTGTAATAATTACGATCTGTATATATTTCTTGCAGTCCTGGTGGCAGACGATGGAAGTCCTCAGTCAGCAGAGCATGCAATCCCTCCTTATCACGGGAGCTGTAAGCCATGTCGAAGTCTTCTATCAGTTGCTGAATTGCCGTGCGCCATTCTAAAACAAGGCGCCACACTTAATTATATATTGTTAAATAATACAGCAGCGAGCCATTATTATTAATTTGTTAGTATTACACTCTATCCCGAACAACAGTTAATCTGGAATCTGTACAAACTAGCTCAATCCGACGACATATTGGAAATAAACCGTTTTCGCACACACCTTATCTTATTTCAAGAGACTTATTTTGAAGTGTGGAATTCTTATTGACATTATGATAAAAATGAAGATTCAAACAGGTTGTTTTAGTATGGTTGTGTTAGTCAATATTAGGTAAATCCAATTGCCGCTAACTCACCTTGAGAATGGAAACATAAATCAAGTTTTAATGCGACATAGTCTCGGCGTTGAACTGCTGATGGCAACGTAAAGTAAAGCCACAAAACATGATACCGTAAAATGACTCCATTTTTATTGCAGACACAATGTATAGGTAACATGTATTTATTTCTTTATTTATTTATTTATTTATTTATTTATTTATTTATTTATTTATTTGAGTTGTGTTTAACGCCGTGCTCAAAGGGTTTTCACTTTTATTACAAGGCCTTACTGGTTTATGGAACCACCCGAAGAAGTCTCGTACAAATCACTCCGTGATATCCGCAGCCACAGGAAACTTCCCTCATCTACCTTAGATTTACAAGAAGACTTGAGTGTAACTTGTACTAAACATCAAGTCTCATTTCTAAAGGTATCATTTTTAAATAAGAGGCAAAGCCTGTGTAGATCTTTTGGATGTTACAGTCTACAAAGGTGTCTATCTCTCTGTAACAGGGATGTTGGATTATAAGGTATATCGACTAATTAAAGTCGATAAATTATCTCATGCTGTAGATCAATTCAGAGACAAGTTTCTAGATAGACCTGGATCTCGAGTTGTTCTGGATAATCTAAAGGCGCATCTCGAGAAAAGGCAATACATGCAACATGTAAATTGTGAAGATAAATATGTGGCGAATATGTAACACACATAGATATTAGGTATGGGTTAAAATAAGCACAAACTTGTCTCTGAGAATTGATCTATAACATGAGATAATTTATCGACTTTAATTAGTCGATATCCCTGTGCCAGTATGATTAGTCTTGACAAAAATATATACATGCCAGTGCCAGGTTTTCAGATTTCTTCTCATTTAGCTCACTTTATATTGTCTTATACACCATCAAACGGGTTTATAGTGTTTGATAAGAATTGTGTTCCTAAACATTTTGTCTGACGAATGGTCCATTATATTAATAATAATTTTGGTAATAAACTTTATTCCATTTGTAGAAACTTGTCTCTGAGAATTTATCTAGAACATGAGATCATTTATCGGCTTTAACTAGTCGATATCCCTGTGCCAGTGTGATTTATAAAAATATATAAGTGAAGTGTTCCGGTAGCTGTTGAGATGGTTGAATGGTTTTTAGGAGGTTTCATTCCGATTTTCCAGCAAACAACGACAACGCAAATTTAAGTCGTCATATATATAAGCGTGAAATATATAGTTACTGATAACTTGCCTGAGCTTTTGTCCTAATTACCTGCTGTGTTCCCTGTGACATACGTCCCCCCTCACTTGTGGCTTTTTCATCTTCTCTGTATGATCATTGACTCTTTAATATATCCTAATACCCTTCACATGAGTTACCTCTTAATTAACCTACTTACAATTTTACAGAGCATTACTTATTTTTATGAGAATTTATTTGTATTTGAACTTTATCAGCCTAACTTTCTTCCGTACCTAAAAGTTATATTGATAGACTTTCATTTATTTTTTATTTCAACCATGTTTTTGCCCCTGCCCTACCTTTATCAGAGTTACAAAAGCCTCTGTCTATAATGTTTTCTTACTTATGTGGCTTGCATATTTATTTGTTAATATGCAACTACTTCCTTTACCAGTGTTAGATTTTGGAAGCTGTTTATTCCATCATCTTTGTTCACACCTGCTATAATTATCACTTTATACAGACAGACTCTTAATTTTAACATACTGTTTTTACACAAGCCCTTGTCTAGGCCTGTTTAATCTACTACCTCCTCCATATTGTCACTGACACCTCTCCCCCAATGCTGCTGCGGGTATATATAGTGGAACCTTATCATTTCACTATAGACTTGTTTCATGCTATTGAAAAAGGACATCCATCCGAAAAGATTCTAGCCAGACAGTGTATCCCGTTACTGATAAGTAGATCTTATCACTGTATATAATTTATGTTTATTGTTTTATAGTTATATTTACCTTGTTTTCCTTACATTTACTATTGTTACAGTTACATATATATTATAAATTCAGACACCTAGGTATAGCTATATCTAGCCTATTGGTCTTATTTTTGAATTAACATTACCTCTGTTTCAGATTTATTGTCTATATATTGTACATGTTTTAATATTATATTTACATCATCCCATTGAGTTACTATTTTATTTGGTTATATAAGAATTATTTTTCAGCTTATTTTCTTCTCTGCTTTATTCCAAATTACATAGCCCTCTTCAAACTCTTTTGTAAACTCTTCCCCCCTTGAGATGGCTAAACTACAGAAAAGGTGACAGTTTAACAATAGACGCCCTACGAATCAAAAGTAAAAAAAAAACGATTTTTCGGAATTTTCGAAAGCTGTAAAAGCACTGTTTCATGCCCTCCAGTATCTCCACCATATTGGCCTCCTTAAGGTACATATACGAGACCAATCCTCTCCTAATTCCATTGCTAAGAAAATAAGAGATCTCAACAGTTTCCTGAAACCTGCCGACGTAATGATCAGTCCAATAGAGCTATTAACCAAGCCAACATAACTTGGGCATGTAATGCTATCCATGAGCAGATTGCCCACTATGAATCCTGTCTCGTAAAATTAAAGGCACAGCTGACTTTGGCCAAGTCATGGAAGAGTCTGGAATTTGACCGTGTTATTTGTAATTTAATTAAATGGAGTAAACAGAACTTTCGACATAAACTTTTGAATTCAACTTTGGTCACCTTTGAGTCGTTTGTTCGTACAATAAAATCCTACCATTCTAGTTCTTCTGTTTTTCCCAATACCCCGGATGTTGCCTCTACGTCTGTTAGCCATTCTTCATCTCAGCCCCCTACTCCACAACCTGGCTCTTCTTCACCTGCCCCAACATTTCAACCTGGCCACTCAGCTCGTTCCCTTTTTTCTTGGCCCCCTCCCAGAAGTTTCCCAAATCGCTTTTGTATTTCGTTAAACTGCAGTCATCATCCAAATTGCCAGCCAGTGACATTACGGCCTTACGAGACCTTTACTCTGCAGCTTCCAACATGACCCGACTTAAAATAATTCCTAGAATAGATCAGTCAAAATTTAAAGTTTGTCGGCGGCAAATTCATTGGACTGAAGATACAGCTAATTTCTTGTACGTTCATTGGCTTAAACGCTTAAATTTAAACTAAGTATGGGGAAAGACATGGTCCACCCAATTTCGGCTTAGGTACAAATATTGTTACCCTTACCAAAGATCTAATCTTAACGGCATCAGATAGGTTCCTCCTTGATCGTGATCTCTCCTTCGTCCCATCCCCAAAGAAATAATCTGACAGAGATTAGGCTAGAGGGTTCAGTTCAGGCTGAGACCGAGGAGTAGGAAGGCGTGGTGCCAGGGGGCAAGAAGAAGGGGAACCAGCAGAGTGGCCAGGTTGAGATGTTGGGACAAATGAAGAACGGTCAGGTTGTGGAGAAGGGGGCGGAGTTGGACAATGGCTAACATACATAGAGGTAACAGCCGTGGTAGTGGGAAAAACAGAAGAGTAAGAATGGTAGGAGTTTATATTTTATATGAAACAGTGTTTTTACAGCTTTGGAAAATTCCGAAAAATCGGGTTTTTTTTCATTTTGATTCGTAGGGCGTCTATTGTTAAACTGTCGCCTTTTCTGTAGTTTAGCCATCTCAAGGGGGAAAGAGTTTACACAAGATTTTGAGGAGGATTATGTTATTTGGAAATAGAAACAAATCACTAAAATCCACTGCTATGTTTATGCAGATAATAATTTGCTCTATATCAATGAATGTTGTCTGTCCGTTTCAAAATGCTCCTTTTAACAACAACAATGATCTGATGGTTATTCTTTTTTTAACACACGTACGCACTTCTTAGTTATCCGCATCACTTGCGTTCAGAAAGCAGATAGAACTGAGGAATCTATCTATGGAATAGTCTAAGGAATCAATATAAATTCACGGACAAACAAATCAAACATACTCGCTAATAAAATTCAGCTTCTAGACAGGAATAGTCCACTGCAAATCTACAAATTCGACATTGTTTTATGAATTCAACAAAAATTCACAAAATGTTGAAATATTGTGTCAAATTCAAGTTCCCGTATTTCTGACCTCCCTCCCACCTCATTTTGAATAATTTTCACTTACCTTCTTCCGTTTTATCCCCTTTAATAGCTGTCAATGCACCAATGTAGAGTAGAACATAGGTTATGCGAATGAACATGTTGAAACGTTCAATAGTATATCTGTCCGTTGTCTTCGCTTTTGGAAAAATGCATGTAATTCAAAAGGTCGTTTTGTCCTTTAAGTTGGATTTAACTTAAGAGACAGCTGTGTTTTCCCAACGGGATTAATTTGCCTTCAAGGAAAAGTCGAACGAAAATAATACGTGTATACATGATACAATCAATAGATACCATTGATACTTTTTACTAATTTAAAAATATTTGACTAAACTTATTAATATCGGATGTTTTATTAAATGGTGAAAAAGGGAGGACAATTACATTAGTGTGTTTAATAAGCTTAGTATCTGACATGTTTTAAAGTTAGCAGCTTAAATTAAAGTAGTCAAATAGACTAAAAAACGTGGAGTTCGATGTTAAAAGTATTCTAACCCTCTCCCAGCTACGTGCCGTTGTAAATATACTTAAAAACGTAGACAACAGAAGTCATGGTAATACAACGAAAACCGTTTAGTATCTCTCCCCTATTCAAAACTTGAGATCGCCATGCATAAAACTTTAAATGTCATAAACCGCATCAGAGAACCAAATTTAAACTAAGTTAGCTTGAAAATGTTCCGATAGATTTTCCCCAATAATAATAACATTTCCATTTCAATTTTATTTTTGTATTTTTTTGCAGATAAAAATACCGCAAATAACGCAAATAACTCCAAATCCCCTTCAAAATTGTGAGTGGAGTCTGGTGTGTTATTCATTAATATTACTGATCAAAATCCATATTGGTTTGCAGACAGAATATCATTACTTTCTTGATGATCGGATATGATATTGGCAGCTAATGCTAGGTTCCCACTGTCGTGCGATCCGTTACGAATGCCACGATTGGCCGTTCGTAGCTGATCGTGGAACTTCTCTAAAATGTCAGGTTTGGATACGAGGTGATGCGAGTCGATACGTTCTGGTACGATTTGGTGCGCTTGGATGCGATATGGTCACGATTGGTCAATTTCAGGTGACACGATCTGTCACGATCTGGTCTCCCGTTCAGATACTATCACATACGTTCCGATAGGATTGTCCCGATTGAGTCCACGATTGGGTCTCGATGTGACACGATCATCACGATCGGTCCCCGATTTGGGACGATCGGATACGTGCAGATACGTTCGGATACCTTCCGATACGTTCATCACGAACAAATGCGCTCTGTTGCGATAGGATACGATTGTGGTCGCTATGTCTTTCACGATGAGGATTGAGAGTGATCACGATTTGATTACGGGATGAGGGCAGCACAGCGGTGATCGTGGTGGTGGTGTTCCTGTCTGATGGTTCTGGCTGTGGCTCATTGGTTGGTGGTAATGGGCTGGTCATCGGGAACGTGGAGAACTGTTGCTGGACGTAGCTGCGGTCCTGACTACCCCAGACACTGGGTTGAGGCCCCACATGGCGAGGTGGCCACTGGGGCCTGCTGGAACTGGAAGGGGGCCTGCTGGAACTGGTAGGGGGCCTGCTGGCCTTGGCTTGGTGATGGTTGTGTCTGGCTGTGCTCAGCTGCCCGTTAAGCCCTGTGCAGCTCCTGCATGATGTTCGCCTCAGCATCCCTCCTGATCTCCCCAGGCAACTTGGACAGGGCCTCCTCCAGATACTTTCCAAAGTAGGAGCTACCAGACGCAGCAGTACTTCTGGATATGAATTCCTCCAGCAATTCTTCTGAAAGAGAGAAAGCGAGGGAACCTCTTCTTAGAAATATTATTATTTCTAGTAAGTATATCTCCAAGTACAGTCCAACTTGTTTTAAGCAGCCATCCAGGGGAGAGTCAATATTTGACTGCTGAATACAGGTGGCTGTTTAATACAAGTCAAATACTTAGTATAGAAGAAAATGTTATTTTGGTTAATCTTTCAGTGGCTGTTTAATACAAGTCGGCTGCTTAACAGAGGTCACCGCTAACACAAGGCCTGGGATGCTGGTGGTGGGGCTGCTGGGAGTGGTGGTTTTGCAGCCCTGCTGGAGGTAGAGGCAACTTATGAGGTTTTGCTGGTGGAGGGGTGAGTTCATTGCCACTGGCTCTTGCTACTGCTGTTGCAAAGGAGGCCACATTTCTGGCATTCACCATCTCAATGTGAGGGGTCAAAAAAGAGAATTTCTCCCACACACACTTCTCTGTGCTGTTCATGTCAGTAATGGCATTTCCCCCTCCTGACCCACTCTTCTTGTCGCGTTTCTTCAGCCGGCCCATCATGGTCCTCATGCATCTGTACCATATTTTAGGTTGCGCCACAGTAGTGTTTATCTTGGCAGCCTGTGCAGCCCAGAGATCCTTCTTCTGGGGGACATCCTTGAAACCCACAAGGCGTTTGCTGTAGAGGACCACATTTCTCACGAGGAACTCAATGATTTCCTCCTTGTACTCTTCAGTAAAGGCAGTAACTGTTTTCTTTCTCTTGGCTTTCTTGGTTGGGTGGTCTCCTCTGCCTCTTCTGGTGCAAGCCCTGGCTGGACTTGTTCAGGCTCTGGGGGTGGGACAGTCTGGCCCTTTCCCTTCTTGCGTCTGGTGCCCTTAACTGGCATCTCTAAAAGGCTCCAAAAATTACTAGCGAAAGCAAGTTGACAGTAAAGGTGTCCTCTCTTCAAGTGTAGATCGTGATGAATAAGGCGCATTTATTCTTGTCCGGTATATATATGGGCGCGAGAACTTGTAACAGATCGTGAACGTCCATGAAACGCGTGACTTCTCGTATCTACTCGCATTTACTCGCATCTACTGGTATCAAATTGTATCTGCTCGTGAGTCATTCGTGTCAGTTCTTGGCCAATGGTACCCGACAGAGCGTCACACATCGTGACAAATCGCAGCACATCTCAACAGAGCGTGATGTTAGTCTTGTCCCAGGTTGATCCCGATCACCACGATTTGGAAGCACGATTAGATGCGATATGTCGCGCTTTGTTACGATCCAATACAATCTGATGCGATGATCACGATTGACATAATATAATTTTTTTAAACCATCCAAAACTTTCCTACGATCAACACGATTGATACGACTGACCTCAAGATCTGGTAATATCTGATAGGAACTTCACGATTACTCCACGATTAAGACCACGATTTCAATCGTGCCGAGAAAAAAAAAAATCATCTGCTCATTCTTAAACAGAGCCATTAACACCATGAGATCCGGTAGAAAAAAGTTGGATTTTATAACATTAGGGGTAACGGTTTTGAAATTAAAGGAAGTACAAAACGAAACTGTGCAGGTATATTTTTTCATTCCAAATCATAGTCGCCAAAGGCATTAAATGGCACTCACGTTAATGACAATGACATTGAAGTCTATGCTGAATATATGAGGTATGAGGAATTTCCATCTTAAATTCTCGAAGAAGAGAGCGGATAAAAACACAGTTCTAAGCTTTTCGGGTTGGGTTATAAGCCAATATTTATTAAATTACTTGGGAAAATGTACTTTACTATACTATAAAAGGTATGTATTTGATTGATGAAAGGGTGCATTTAGATTCTGACGCTTGACCCGAGTGAATGAAGAAATTCAAAGTCTGTCACGTGACTTGATTCTTTGTTTCATTTGTCACTTCGGCTTAATGTTATGCTAAATAGTTCTATTTTAATTCTTTATTTTCTTTGCTGTTACATGCTCTATGTAGATTTTTATTGGCGTGGAATGTTCTTGATGTCAATAGGATGAGTTTATCTACATACAGTACAAGTATTGCCTGCAGCAGTAATTATATACCAGTCATTACACAAAGGCCGATATTCGGAGAGGACGGATGTTAACGGAGATAGGCGACGTTGAACAAGAATGGCACTGACGTTAATCATGGGAATATGCGTGTTATTTAGTCTTTCGTAAACGAATCCCGCAGCTACGTGGCCTTGACAGATATGATAGCCTATGTTTTTTTTGGGAATGCGTCTAAATAATGCTAGATGGTCTGTCTACTTTATCCACTTTTTTCATTCTACTATTATATATTGTTATATCTTCAAGCGAACATGCTTAGAGGTCCCAAGAGTTCGATTACATTTACGAATATTTATACAAGCCTCTCAAATATGACGAACGCTGATCGTGATTAGTGTAAAGTCTCTATTTTTTTTTACAAGGTTAAACCCCTTTTGCTGTCTGTCAAGTATCAAGTAAGGAAAATGAATGATCTACAGTATTGTGTAATTTGAAATAGGAGTTGTTCTATAATTCGTTATGTTAGCATTTGATCCAGTACACTCAAACTGATTTGACCTTGAGATCAGGGTTCAAAGTTAGGTATGTTACAGTGGTGCTGTAAATCTACCTACTAAAGTGTAGGCTGCATGCCAATCATGTGTTTAATGGATTCGTTTGTTTATTATTTATTTCTCACACTTTTTTGACCCACCAAATGTGATGGGTAAAAAATAATCCGCATCAGTTTAGTTCACCTTTTTGTCCGTGTAAACGCTACACCGCAATTGCCGGTCTAAAATAGTTCACCTACAGGTGGCGCTCGTCGTTTGTCATGTGACTTGTCTTCTGCTAAAATGGCGGATTCCGACAGTTGCTGTTGATAGACGATACAATTCAATTACTTTCGCTATGGGAAAAAGACGGGATACAGCAGATGCTCGATGGGACAGTTAGAAACGGGGGAGTTCATAAAAAGCTGGCTGCTGAATTGTCCAAGAACGGTTGCCAAAAAACTAAGGCACAAGTAGACAGCAGAAGGAAACGATGGAAACACGAGTGTAAAGCAGTGCAGGATAACCGCCGGAAAACAGGACCTGGAGTTATTTGAGAACATTACAATAAATTAGATGCTATTTTAGGACACAGACCGTCCATTTATCCATCGCCTGAGTCTGTGTTTGACAGTTTGTCAGATACACTTGTTCAGATGAAAAATGAAGGTAAGTAAGTAATAAAAAAAAAATAATAAAAAAAAAAAAAAAACTGAAACAATTAACCAGGAGCTGTTTAAAAAAAAATGTCACAGTGTATTGTGGGCAATGAACGTTTACTACGTGATATTAGCAGATAATGAGATGGTTGACTTTGTGTACAGCTGTTTGTGTATATATCTTCTATTAAAACTTCGTAAATCCCTCCTAGTCATTTTATAATGTCAATCATGATACATCCTGGAAAAGACTAGAGACCATCCTGTTTATCCTATATTTGATCACTTTAACGTGAATGAATAATTTATTTCCTGTACCAGTACAATTATAAATTTAATGGCGTTTTAAAAGATTATGTAATGTTTTTTGTACTAGCCTTTAACTACTCAGCGGTAGTTAAACCTAAGTATGATGCTTAACCACATTACAACACAGTTGAAAGTTGAAACACTATCATATCACAACTATGTATGCCTTGGATAGGCTTGGTTGAGAATACTTACTATGATTTACATTTTACAAATTGCGTACCATGATTAGGCTGTTTCAGTTTAAATTGACATTGGCTTCAAGCTCAATTTAGCATAGACAAAGAAACAGTTGTTAATTTAGGAGGATTTCTTAGCGAATCAACAATGAAGAAATGTAGCCAGGAAGTCTACAAATCTAAACTCATTTCCCTGGTGTTAGATTGTTCTTGTATAAGGGGAAAAAATCCCCTCAGTTTACAACAGGCTTTTGAGCTTGTTTAAGATGTTCAAGAATACAGAGCAGCCAGTGACATTCCATCAAATTCTGTTGAAAGAAATAGCTTTGAATTTGACCAGTGATAGGTACAAGTAAGTGTATAGACTGTGCACTTTGTGAGTATAGTACACATAAAATATGATGGGATACTGTGATGACTGTTAACAACTTTGAATTTCCACGAGACAAGACTATCACAGGGTACAATTTTTATATAATTGTACATAAACTATACTAAGGCCAGTGGCTCCAACATGTAGGTTGGTTTGTAGACGATTTCCTCCAGCTTTTTCATCAAACAATGGCTATATATTCAGATGGTCATCATTCAACGATCATGTCAACAATATTTTCTAAACATCGAGCCTGAGAATTCAGTTCTGCCCCCAATTCAGTCACTAAATTGATTTTTTTTTTACTTTGACATATTTTTAATGTGTTCCCATCTAATGAAAGCACAGAATTGAAAGAAAAAGAAAGAAAGGTACACATCTGAAATATTCAGACTTGATGTGCTATGATGTATTGTGATATTTGTTTGGTTGAATTACGCAAGAAAAAAATCCCACTCTGGACAGCATATTTAGCCCTTTGTGATAATCTGTTGTTTAAGTAATAATGATAAAGAAACAAAAACGAATTAGAATTTGACTTGAAATCTTTTTTGTGAACTGTTTTAATGAAAAAAGGCTGAAAATATATTATAATACACATAAAACATTCATTTATAATTTATTTGGCAGTTATCCAAGAAGACATCCAGGTATCATCAACATCTGGTCAACAAAGTACTGTTGATTCAACACCATTTAACATATTTGAATCAACACCAGTTAAAAGTACTATTAGAAGTATTGTCAATTATAAATATATCCATTTCTCAGGTTGTGCTTATTTGAACCCATACCTAATATCTATGTGTGTTACATATTCGCCACATATTTATCTTCACAATTT
>JAVFBZ010179835.1:0-10167 GCA_032466195.1 Katharina tunicata
ATATCTAAAATTTGAGACAGAATTTCTGTCATGTTCATGGTAGACTTCGAGGTCATGATGAAAATAAGGCACACAGCTTGTTAATTGAAATTCTATAAATATTGCTTTTATTGCTGGTGAAGACTAGACACTTGTCATAAAATGTGTTTTATTTATAGTTTTTGTTGTTTTTCTTCCTCCTTCTAGGAATCTGTACGTGTTTCTGCTGAGGCCGCTTGTAAAACTCTTAGCAGAGTGAGTATTGAAAACATAGACAGATTTGTTTGAAAATTACATAAGCTGAATAAAATTTCCCGCACTAGAACCCCGATAATTCCACTCCAAATATGTTGATTATTGTGTGATAATATCACTAGTAATATTATTCAACATTAAATACGTCATAGAGTGTATGTACCATCACATTTTTCAACATCATAATTATTGTGACATCACTACGTTGTCAGAATGTTATACACTTTGTTGCAAAAAGACTTTCTGGTGCAGTCGCTGTCTTTCTATGACGTTGCCAGGTGCACGTGCACAACAATGTTCATGCAAGTCACTCCAAAAAGTATAGATTTCTACTTGAAAATCACATCAAAAGTGCTTAAATGAGTAGTGTGAATGAGAAGTCGAGTCCGTGAATTACGATGAATATCACTCTCGTAATCAAAATGAACAGACATGCCCCATGTCCAATCAATGTGAATATTAGCCCACCAGGCCAAAGTTATTTTTGATTGGCCTAGGTTCAAACTGCCTATACCGTGAAGCCTTAAATGATTTAATACTTTTGTAATTAAGTCTTGTTTCTTGTGTTAAAATGTTGTTAACTCTGTGTTTTCAGGCGTCGGTTCGTATCTGTGATATTACCAATGGGAAGATTGGTGAGAAGGCCATAAGTGTGGTTTTACCCTGTTTGTTATCAAACAGTTTAAAAAGCCCGGTGGAAGAAGTTCGAGCCATTGGGTAAGATATATTTTAAGAAAGCAAGCAATTTACTTTCTCCCAACCTGTTATTTTCTTAATTGTATATACTTATTGCAGATAGACAGAAGACAACTCACTGTTGTCACTGAATGCATAATAAATTTACATTATGAAATTTGAGATTTAAACTTAAGAATGGAAAATTATTGACCTGTTCAGGTATGTTTAAGCTTGGCAGTGCTTGGCACTTGACAAAGATATATTGCAGCATTTTTTTTTAAACAAGATTTCTGTTTTGTTATCAACCACATTGCAAAGTGTCATAATCATTCATCAAAACAGAAGCCAGTCTGCTTAAATTCTGATTCATACCCGACTAATTATTTATAGTTATAAAAAGAAAAAGAAATCTCTCAAGCAATTGATAATATATTTTGTACACCGTATGTCACTTATCAATTTATTAGCTGAATCTTTGCCTCATGTTTCAGACTCTCAACCATATTGAAGATCAGTAAGAACGCTGGTGTGTTATTAAAGCCCCACATTCCAGTACTAGTGGTGGCGTTTCTGGAGGCCGTGAGTGGATTAGAACCTCAGATGATGAATTACCTCAGCCTACATGCTAACAGTAGCCAGGACACACAAGATAAGGTCAGTCAAGTTCTAACGTAAGTGGCTCTCATTAAAAAAACTCTAATAATAAAATGGGTGACTACACTAGCACTCTTGCAAACTAAATATTACAAAAATGGTATCAATAACGTTTTATATACTTATTTAACTTTTCATAGCCATTTTGGCTGACACTTGAAGTGACTTTACATTATTTTATCATATACACCCTCTGATGTTGTCAGAATGCTGAAGCTACTAATGGGTGAAGCTGATAGTTTGCGGAGGGCATCAGGACAGTTTCTTATTAGCTCTTATGGGATCTTATTTTATATCCTGAGCTTGCCAGCATTTCATTGTTTGTGTGCGTCAGTCATGTTTGGAATGATTTTGTTCTCGCACAATCAGTAAAATAACCTCAAGATGTGAAATCCAACCCCAAAAGATATTTAATAGTAAAACAAGTCACACAAACCACATCTCCAAGCAAGCATGGATTCCCCTGTTCATTTAGATCAATTCTGATAGATGTGGTTTCAACATGGAAATGTTTTTGTTGTAAGTTATTATGAAAGTAAGACTCCATTTCATTTGTACAGATTGACTCCGTTCGGATTGCAGCCTCTAAAATGTCACCAATGATGGAAACCGTCAACTTAGTAAGTCATCTAGTGGTTATCTATTCAAATATTAACTTTTTTGTTTAAATTAACAGTTTTTTATCAGTTTAATATTTATATCATTATTATTTTAATAATTTTGTAAAATAAAAAGTTCAGAAATGACAGTAAAATGTGTATAAGTTTAGTTCACTTAGTATACTTCCATATAAGCCTTTAACACTGAAGTATTTTCTCAACTGTGTATTGTCAGTTACGTGATTTTTATATGTCTTCTATAAAGTAGTTGCCATTTTATTTCAAATACTCAAATACAAGTACGCTGCATTAGCTTTGGAGGAACATTATTTTTTCAACGGAACAAAACATTTAAGATTTTATGGTTTTATTAGTAAGGCTATTTGCTGTTGGAGTACACCGTCATATTAGTGAAATACCCTTGATCACAATCTAATTGGCCAATCAATCGATCAATCAATCTATGTATACTGATATGAATTATTTAACCTTTACCACAGTGTGTACAGTATGTGGATGACAGTGTTTTGAAGGAGTTAATGCCCAGGTTAACTGATCTCATCCGTGGTGGAATAGGAGTCGGTACAAAGGTATGTTCCATTTCTATTACATGTACATGTAGCTATGAATATTACATCCAATGCTTAGGGAAGGGATTAGCTGTGGAGGGCGAATTGATTCCAACGCAATTAATCTTGGTATGCCTATTCCAGTCTGTGAATGTTTGTTTGCCTCTGTTTTTTGTTGTTTTGTATTTTTGTACCCATGGCTTGAGGTCATGACTTGAAATTGTTCTAGAAGGCAACGCTGTTCTCTGAGAGCAATATAATTAAATAGATTTAATTTGAATAAAATTTGAACAATATGCTCTTTAATTATTGTTTTCTTCTATAAAATAAAAAGAAAAGAAACATACCCAATTTAAGTTGACTCGGGTATCGTTAAACTGCTCTCGTAATTAAATGGTGAAAGTTATAATTGTTGTCACTCCCACCCCTCACTCCAGCAATATTATGTATATTTTTTATATCAATATTAACTTTTTCGGCTTCATCATGATTCTATTGCAGGCTGGATGTTCCAGTTTTATCACCTCTCTGGTACATCATTGTCCACAGGATCTAGCTCCTTATTCAGGTCTGTTCTTATTCCTTAAGCAGGTGGTTGGTTGGGAGCCCCCATGTGCCCTGGTGCTCTCTGAGTTAAGGGCATCAGGAAGCCTATTTGTTGTGGTGTCCTGTTTTTCGTCCTGTAAAATTTTCCGTATGGTTTCTTTCAATCATTAGGCTGGCACACCATCTGAATGTCATACGGGCGAAATAACCTTAAATACTGTTTAAACCCCAAATCAAATAAACAATCTTATTCAGAATTGAAACTTTTTGTGATACCTTAATTGCATTGAAATACAGCTGCATGTTTGTTAATGTTTTTAAATGCAAAACACAAAGGTGAATACAGTGCCGCAGTGGGCATAAAGGGTTAGTCTGACGACTCTTCTTATATGCCTTGTTTCAACCTTGTCTGTCGACCATACAGATACATGTATATGAGAGAGGTTGCCATGACAACCTTAATCACTTTCTGTTTTGTTAAGAGTTTTGTCTCAATTTACCACCAAGTACCGGTTTAGCGCCGTCATTTAATATGTAAGTGGAATATTTTTCAGTAACAACAGGCATTTAGCATGGTTTAATTTGTTAAGCTTCTTTCTTAGTCTATATTGAACACGCGTGTTCAGTAAAATAGCTAGCGACACCTATTTATAAATTTTGTTTTGTTTTGTTAGGTAAAATCATGGGAGCATTATTGAATGGTTTACATGACAAGAACAGTGCTATAAGGAAATGTAATGCCTCTGCTTTGGGCCATGTGGCAAAGGTGAGTTTGTAAATAAATAATATGAATATTTTTTTACTCATTCCATTGAGGTGTAATGTTTCCTGTTGAACTTGTGAAATAAATTACTAAATATAAATTTATGGAAGCTTTACATTTATTTTTAATGGCTCTGACCAGCTGAAATATATCTGAAGGTGGTATGAAGCACAAATCTAGCAATGAAACAAATAACCTAAATGCATTCTGTTTGTCATCCTTTAATGGGCATCTGATAAGCTGTTATGAAGTATGAAGTCACCAATATCTCACCAGTCTATTTTTGACCTTAAAGCAATCAGACTCATTCTCTTGTGAATTGAATAATATGATTACTGTGAAATAAAAGGTCTTATTTAAAGGCTTACTGGTCAACTGATAGACACCACTATTGAGTTGCTGTGTGCAACATTCAATCAGATAACTGAAATTTCAGCTATTTTCTGTTTCCATGATTGAAATATTTTATCACTTCTTCTTTATTTTTAATTTTTTTTTAAATTTATTTTGTTAATTTTCAGATTGCTAAAGACAGTAGTGTGGAGAAGTTAATTGAGAGGTTAAAGTCCTGGTATATGGAGAAAGATGGTGAGTGTAATTAATGATTCACCAGACTGTTACAAAGCTATGATTATAATACTACTGGAAATAGTAGCTTAACACATTGCCTGAAAAACTATCAATTTACGCACCTGGGTTTTCATTAATTTTACATTTCTACAAATTAAAAGCTGAGACGCAAAGCAATAAATCCAATCCTTTCATTTTGATAAAGATCATGTTTTAAAATCTTGGCAAAATTGTTTGTGTCCTCATAGTAAACAGAAAATTGCTTTCAAGTCTATAAACACTAGATGAAAATAATATTGAAAACTGAATAAAACACCAAAACATTATAGAATCTTAAAAATTAATCTGATGAAAGGGTGTCCATTCACATTTAAGTTGCTGGTAGATAGTCCAACTAATAATTAATTACATAGCCCTCTGTCTGAGGGCAGAATGTTTGGTGCGGTCATCATTAGCAATTGAAGAACGCTAACACAACTGGCCTCACATATTTATGGTTTTGTTACTGTCACTTTAGTAATGTTGGAATACACCACCGTCATGTTAAGTGAAATACCCTGGAGCACGATGTTAAACACCAATCTATCAATCTTTAATTACATCTTACTGAAGACTTTTCTTTTCACCAATGACAGGACCTTGATCAAATTAGGGTGGGTGACAATATTGAACAATACTGACTTCAACCCCAGTACAGAAAAGTTTTTTGATAAACATGATTACTTAAAACAAATAAAACTGAACTAGGATATTTTAGAGATGTTTTTATTCAGGTTTTGTATTTACACACATTGGTTGGAATTTCGTCTTAACCACTTTGACAAGTTCTTTGTTACCACACGATCAGAATTCTCTGGCAGCGGCATTAGAAAACACATAACATGATCTCTATTCATAAAAATTCTCTTATAAATAAAGCTCCTAGTATGATGAAAAAAAAACCCAGTCAGCTTTACATTTGTTAAGTATTTATGTATATTTGCGCTTACTGATTGATGTACATGCATACTTACTGATTCCTAATCCTCTTTTCATCGATGTTTGGTTTTGAGGGAGCTCCTTGTGGCATGGTGCTTATGAAAGAAAGGTTATCATCAAGCAGATTTGTTGCGATTTTTCATTAGGATCCAGTAATTGTTTTTTTTATTGATGCCAGTGTCGTTTGGGATAGTTTCCTTTATTCGTTGGGCTGGCTTTCACTTACATGTAAAACCCTAAATCAAGCAAATGATAAACATCTTCGTTTCTGATTTAATCATTGTGTAACTTACATGTATAAACTTTGTGTTGATTTAGATGAGACAGCCCACCAAGCTTCAGGGTTAACCTTACAGGCCATTAGCCATCACAGTCCAGATGTGTTGAAGAAACACGGAGCTTTAACTATGCCCTTTGTCTTCTTCGCCATGCACCAGAAATTACCGAGTAAGGAAGAGATTAGAATCCGAGGGGACGAGGAGGAAATCTCTGTGTGGCAGGAAGTCTGGCTAGATACCACACCTGGTGAGTTTCATCATAAGGTAGCGGCTGTGCCAAGGGTGGAATTGGCCGCATGTTTGATCTCTTTGCATGTTTGATTTATGTGGCTCAAGCAAGTTAAACATGTAGCTTCAAAACTGCCTGTCAATTTTAGGCTATATAAGCTAAGTTTTCCGGTGGCGCAGAGTTGGCCGAGTGATTTTTACGAGGTTTCTTCCCGGTTTTTCACCATACACTGGCAATGCAATTTAATAAGTCGTGATATCAGTGAAATACTCTTGAGTACGACATTAAACACTCATGCTTTATTTATTTTTTTATTTATTTTAAGTAGATAATAATACCAATAACTAATCAAAATTTAACCTCAGCAAAAGGGAATAATTTGAGTACAACTTTTTTTTTTTCTTCCCCTTTAAACCTAAGCTAGGCAGTTCGTTAACACATGTGCTTGTTTGGTCAAAAGTTGATGAACCACAGCTTTACTTTTAGTTTTCCGGTGATTCAAAGCCCCAATTGATTTATGAGATCTACTTACCATGATGGACACAGAATATATTAATACCATTTATCATGTATTTTTCATGTAATCTTATTGTTTGGTGTGTTGTAATTCTTTGCAGCATTTTTTTATAAGTCCTATTGCTGTTACATTCACACAGTCACACTTAGCACATTTAAAGTGACTTTACTTTATTAAGTTGTGTTATGGTCAATGTGTGCTGTTGAAAAAAAAAAAAAGAAGGCCATCACACCTAAGTGTAATAATACCTTTCAGCAAAGTGTTAAAAACAAATCAACCACTTGATCAATCAGGCTTTGTTAATCTTTCTCAACAGGAACTGAGGCTGGATTAAAGTTATATTTAGAGGAGATTGTTCAGATTTTAATGACCGCCCTTGATTCCTCCTCGTGGCACACTAAAGCCCAGGCAGCTCGAGCCATGAGCACCGTGGCCTCTAAACTACGGATGTCATTAATACCCCCACACCTGGGTAACATCCTGAATGCCCTATTGGGGGCGCTTTCTGGCAGAACCTGGACTGGCAAGGTTAGTCAGTATATTTCTTTTCAATGCTTTCTCTACTCTAATATTTTTGTTATTATATGATGATTACATCATTCAAACTGTTTTATCAATTTTTGTAATATTTTTATGATTTTATGATATCTTAACTTTAAAGTGCGGAATGTTGACAATAAGTACATTGTAGTTTGTTTTATCACCATTAATTTTGTTTATTATACATTACCAAATTATACCCGTAAACAACAGATTTCAATTACTTATTAAACTGTTGTTTTTATTTTGCTTGTGTCAACATTTTATTTACATTCATTAAAGAAAAGTTCTTTGAAAAAACTCTAAAAGTGTTATAAAATTTATTTCTTCTTTTAGGAGTCTCTGTTGCAGTCATTATCTACTGTCTGTACTTCATGCAGGTACGCATTAGAGCTTCTGCTTCATTACCAATTCTTTGAAAATTATAACAAAATACCAATTCCAGGATTAACTTCAATCTTAAAATGTAGCTTTATAAAAATGAATTGCACTCTTCTTAATTCCTTTTACCAATATGGCATCAATTTCTGTTTGGCCGTACTACTTCTGCCATTGCGATGTTTATGTGGTATGCACAAATATGTTTTAACATTTAAAGAAATGAAGGGATTAGTTTCAGATTTGGAATATAGCTTCCTCCTGTTCAGACATGTCAGATGATGGATGGTATTGTAGTCCACCAAATTCTGGGGGACAATGTGGATGCCATTTATACTGTTTATGTACAGTGGACACACATGTGTTAAACTTCAAACAAATGTACTGATTTCTTTAAAAAACATGTACAGTGTAGCAAGGTTTGACAGAGTGTTATCATTGCAGCAAAGTTTGACAAGCCAGAGACAGTTAGATAAGCCAGACAAACTTAAGTCAGACAATGTCTTGATAGGTCAAATGCAGTTTGACAAGTGTGACCAAAGTTGACAAGATAAAGTTGCCGGACAAAGTCTGATGACACTTGATGTACTAGAAGCTTGTACAGCCTCGTCTTTATGTTATTGTTAAACGTTTTGTTATGTTTTACTTTTCAGTTTGAGTGGTGACTCAAGACCAGAAGGGCAACCATCAACTGATGAGGTATGTCATGGCCATAGACTATCTCATTCTGTAATGTATCATAACATCTGTGGGCAGGTAGTTGTGGGGGAGCTTCCTGTTCCTTGGGCATCAGGAACCAAAACTTCTTTGTGGCGTTGTTTTACGTCCTGTAATGTAGTGTTTGTTTCAAGCGGTCTTGACCTGTTTTAGTGTGGTGTTCTGCACCCAAGGGCCTGGCACACCTTCATATAAGTGAATAATCTCAAGTGTGGCATAAGTCCCAATAATCAACAACACAAACAAATCATACCCTAAATGCTCAACAAATTCGACCCCATTTACCCCTTATTAAACTACATTTTATGCAAAGGTTAAGATGTGTAGAAACACACTGTTGACATTTTTAAGAAGTCCATACTTTAAGCTACAAGAAAATATAAAATATTTTAGTTACAATCTCACATTAATACATTCAATGAATGACTTGAAACATGTGTCCATGGAGGTCGAATTTGTTGAGCATTTAGGGTAATATCTTTTCCAAGAAAAACTGCTTTTTTTTTTATACAATCTGTATTAAAAAAACTACATTATCACATTTTAGTATCATGCTGGAATAATGTCAAGGTATGGCTGATATGAAGTCTAACACTTATATACGGTGTACTAAAAAACAGTAAGTTTCACACTGTCATGTTAGTCTTCGTTAGTACTGGAGGATCATCATTCCAACAGCTTGAATTGAATTCATTATGTTTTGGTTCTAAAACTGTTACTGCTTTCTATTCAAATTCACTAATCAATCACTTTGTTTGGCAGAAAGAACACTTTGTTTGGCATCCAAGATTTGTCAGAAAGAATATCAAACCATATCAATGTCATTTGAGGTCACAATTAAGAGTTTCTTGTTGAAGTCTAGTAGGCACATAGTCCACTTGTATATTATGAGGGGCTGGAAGATAATATTTGTGTCTCATTATAGATTATAAATGGCCCGAAGATAACATTTGTTTCTTATTGGAGATTATAAATGACCCGAAGATAACATTTGTTGCTTATTGGAGATTATAAATGGCCCGAAGATAACATTTGTTTCTTATTGGAGACTATAAATGGCTCGAAGATAACATTTGTTTCTTTTTGGAGATATAAATGTCTCGAAGATAACATGTGTTTCTAATTGCAGATAATAGAAGTGATCTTAAAGGAATGTAAAAGGGAAAAGCTGTCATACAAACAGGAATCTGTTGATTGTTTGGGAGCCATCTTGGATACATATAGAATTGACAGGTTTAAAGACACCTGGGAGATTCTTAATCCTTATTTAGACAAGGTGAGCAAAAACTATCTCAGTATTAACTATCAGTTGAAACATGAATGAATGGAAATATAAGGGAGTAAAAATGATTTGACCATCTTTGGAAGCAAAGGTTTTTATACAATACTAATCCTTGCTGGCCTGCAGCATTTCATTTTGAGAAGGGTTGAACCCTTTGCAAATATGAAAATAAGTAATTAAGTCAATTAGTGTAGCGATGTCAACTTATTAAAAACAAAAACATCCTCTAAATTTAGGCAAAAGACTGCATCTTGAAATGGGACTGTGAGCTGTCATGAACTTACAAAAAGTTACCAATTTTTTAAAATATAATTATCAATATCAATACATTTATTGGGGGCAAAATGAGCCGTTATTTGAAAATGTTCTCGGTTGAGAAGAAACGTACCAATTACAAAAATATTTAATTAACAACGAAATTTAAATATATTTATAGTTCATTTATTAATTCCACAGAAATCTGATGAAGATAAAGACAAAGAGGAGGAAGAAGAAACTCATAGTCTAGAAGATTTGTTAAAGTTTGAAGAAGTTGGTTACAAGGTGTTGGGACAGGCTTGGCCATCAGAAAAAGAAACACAAGGTACAATTGTCACTCATTTGATACACTGAACTTTTACCAGATGCTTCCCTTT